>CAUYRT010070642.1:0-20271 GCA_963574885.1 Lepilemur ruficaudatus | reverse complement strand
GACAGAGTCTCACTCTATTGCTCAGGGCTAGAGTGCCGTGGCGTCAGCCTAGCTCACAGCAACCTCAAACTCCTGGACTCAAGCGAGGACGGCTAATTTTTTTTGTATATATTTTTAGTTGGCCAATTAATTTCTTTCTATGTATAGTAGAGAAGGGGTCTCGCCCTTGCTCAGGATGGTTTTGAACTCCTGACCTTGAGCGATCCGCCCACCTCAGCCTCCCAGAGTGCTAGGATTACAGGCATGAGCCACCGCGCCTGGACCCCACAGACTTTTCTTAAATGTATTTGAGTAGTGCTCTACTCCGTACTTACCACGTATTTCCTTTCTCTACTAGACACTGAGCTCTGTGGTCTTTTTGTATTCTTAATATATTGTCTGATATTTAGTTGCTGTTCAGTATATTTTTGTTGAAATGATTCTCAAAAAACAAGTTTAAAATGGTCGTTTAAAAAACTTAATAGGGGACCTCGTTTGGTGCCTTTTATTATTGTATGGCTAGATTTTTACGTATCATGTTTTCTTTTGAAGATGTCCTGTTTATCAGTTGCTTTCTTTGATAAATGTAATATGGAAGAGAATATTTTGTGTCCCTTTAACTCAAGTTTGAATAAAATACACTGTTATTCTTGATAGAATTGCGTACATCCCTGGAAGAACATCAGTCTGCCTTGGAACTTATAATGAGCAAATATCGAGAACAAATGTTTAGATTGCTAATGGCTAGCAAAAAAGATGATCCGGGTATAATAATGAAGTTGAAAGAACAGCACTCCAAGGTAATCCATTCTATGAATGTGACTTGAAATGGAAAAGAGGGACGAATGGTTGTGTTCAGATTTATAAAACAAATCACAAGTATCTAGTAATGCCATTTTAACATGTTGGTTGTTTCATCTTTTAAATTGACATTTTTGCTTTTCCTTATTTTTTTATTATTATGTAACATTTTCTGTTTGATTTACTCTTTTAACTCCCATTGTTTCTTAGTAACATTAATGTATATATTCAAAAATAAACTTTATTTTGGAAATAAAGGTAAGTGTTCAGTTCAAAATTATTTTTATAAGGTTATCTGCTTTTAAGAAATATTTGCAATAAATTTGTATATTGACTTCTGTTACAAAAAGAAAAATTGAAATGCTGAAAACTTCTTTTTAAATCTGAAAGCAGCTTAATGTAGATTTGTTTTTCTTAAGTCAATATTCTGAATGAGGCTAATTAAGACTATAAATGATCCTGATTATAATGGAAAAACCATGGGGTGAAGAAGAAAAGAACCAACATACTAAAATTTTGCTCTCCTCCCCTCCAAATATTACATACCAATTGACATAATTTTTAGAGACAAAGTGGAAGTGGTTAGAAATCAGTGTTTTTCCTGCTATTCATCTTACTTATTGTCATCCCTGTGTTTGTTCCCTTTGGTATGTCCCTGTATGTGCTGGCAACTGCTGTGAAGACAAGTGGAATAATCCTTTCTCATTTATATTTTATTTTAAAATGAATTTTAACTCCTGGTGTGAAATAAAAATATTATACTAGATTGTAATACCTAGGCCATTATCTGTATTGGATAATGGTGAGCTAACTATTATTAGCTATTACTAATACTATTTAAGAAATAGTGATTGTTATAAGACTTTTTTATCTTAATTATTGAAACAATTTAGATCTTTAAAAATACCTCTTCCATTTTTGTGCATTTAGGTCTTTTAAAATTATTATTAATTCTCTTAGAATTAAATACCTAGTAAATAGCTCTTTGCATGACAACTTTATATATTAGGGAACTTAAAAATAAGTACCTTTTTGGCCGGGCGCAGTGGCTCATGCCTGTAATCCTAGCACTCTGGGAGGATTGCTCAAGGTCAGGAGTTCAAAACCAGCCTGATCAAAAGCGAGATTCTGTCTCTGCTATAAATAGAAAGAAATTAATTGGCCAACTAAAAATATACAGAAAAAATTAGCTGGGCATGGTGGTGCATGCCTGTAGTCCCAGCTACTCGGGAGGCTGAGGCAGGAGGATCACTTGAGCCCAGGAGTCTGAGGTTGCTGTGAGCTAGGCTGAGGCCACGGCACTCTGGCCCAGGCAACAAAGTGATACTCTGTCTCAAAAAAAAAAAAAAAAAAAAAACAACTGCAGGAAAGACAGAGGAATGATGCTAGCAAAGGGGACTAAGGGTTAGCTGAAGTGACCAACAGAAAGATTAAATACACAATCAATCTAGAAATACTTACAAAGTTACCAGGCAACTTAGAGTATAACTACAGGAAAAGGATTTTAAAGTACGTGCATCTTAAAGGGTCAGATAACATAAAAAGGGCTGGATACAGGATGGAACACACTCTATCTAAAAGAACAAGTGTAGTTCAGAGGGATAACAAAGGTTAAAAAGAAAGAAGCACCCTGTAGGCATTTGGTGGTGGAAATAGGGAAAAGAAGAAAAAGGGGAAATTTTAGTGTCCCGCAAAACAAAAGACAACCAGAAAACTCAAAACTCCTCCCTCATCACAGAAAGAGGAAGAAAGGAAGGAGCCCTGCTACAGTTCTTGAACTTTGCTATGTTAACAGAAAAGGGCTCCATAAAATTAAAAATTTTGTAAAAACACTGTGATATCATAACAAACAGAAGAAATAAACAGTCCATAGAGAACTATTATGAAAAATCAGGAAATGTACAAAAATCAACAGCAAAAATTGTGTCCTACAAAAAACCAAAGACGCTGTGCATGTAACTGAAGAAAATTTTTTGTCTGTATTCCAAAAATAATTAAATATACTCAAACAAGCATTGGAGGACGTGGCAATTGCCA
The DNA here is from genome assembly GCA_963574885.1 of Lepilemur ruficaudatus. Lineage (NCBI taxonomy): Eukaryota > Metazoa > Chordata > Mammalia > Primates > Lepilemuridae > Lepilemur > Lepilemur ruficaudatus. Next base: position 17,454 of record CAUYRT010070642.1, on the reverse strand, counting down.
AGAATTAGAACTTCAAAAAATAAAAACAGAAATAAATAAAAAATAGGGAGAAATAAAAAAAATTTTTCCTTAAAATACTCAGAACAAAAAATATACAGGAGAAAACAGATGTGATAGGATTTTAAATTGTTGATAATTATTGAGGCGGGGTGATAAGTAAATGGAAATTCTTTATGCAAGCATACTACTCTTGTGTATGCTTCAGAATTTCCATACTATCACATACATATGTGCGTGTGTTTGCCTAATTTTGAAAAAATACATACATACATACATACATATGGGAAGGATAAAACAGAAAGCAATATAAAAACAGCTATATATAATGATAGATGTTGAAGGAAACAGAGTAAAGTGACACGAATGAAAGACTTTTGTGAGAATATCTTTCATATAGTTTTATTTTTTGAACCATGGAGTTACTTTGTTTTCAAAAAATTAAAATTAAGTTAAAAAGGAAAAAAATAAAGCTCTCAAAAACAAACTGAAAAAAATGAATTAACCGTATGTTAAATTGATAAATAACTACAAAAGAATATAATTATTCCAGGTGACCTTTGAACACTATCCTCTAACTGTGAGTCTTTAGTGAGATATTTTCTAAGAAGATAAAGAACTGCAATGAAATCTTAAACCTCATTAATTACTTCTCTCTCACACAGTAATACTGGCATTTTAACTTTGAACTATACATATATACATTAGTATAAAGCTAATACTTATATTAAGATTTTGGATATAAGAGAAAAGACATATGAATATAAAAGCAAAGAAAGAAAAAGAATATTTGAAGAATCTATAGGAATCTTACTTCCCTGCCTCCCATATGCTAGGTTCTCACTTACCTGGATAGGGCCAACTTGAGATTCCTCTCTCCTCCATCCATGGTTCTCCTGGCTTCAACAAGATTACATTTGACTTCACAGATCGATACCCTGCTTATGGGAAATGATACAGCACTTCGGCATTTGTGGACAACCATCCTTCCTAGAAGTAGGCCTGTTACGTATGCACCAGAATGGCTACTGACATTACCAAAGGTTGATGAAACTCTCGTATATTGCTGGTGGGATATAAATTGGTATAACCTCTTTGAGAAACTGTCTGGTAGTATCTACTAAAGCTAAATATACATATGCCTTATGACTCAGCAATACCAATCCTATGTATATACCCAATAGAAATGAAATGTTTTTTTCTACCCCAAAATATGTATAAGTCTGTTCTTAGCAACTTTATTTATAATAGCTTATAATAGCTTTGGGTTGTGAAACAACCCGAATGACCATCAAAAGTAAGATGGATAAATTGATGAATTACTGTATACTTATTAAATGCAACATAATGCAAAAATAAGGTGGAACAAACTATTACTGCATGCAACATCATGGATGAATTTCATAGATATTATGTTAAACAAAATATGCCAGACAACAAAAACTTACATAGCATGTGATTCCACTTACATGAAGTTCAAGAACAGACGAAGTTAATCTATGGTGATAAAAGCCAGAATAGTTGTTACCTCTGAGGAGGTAAATGGCAAGGGGCTCTAGTGAACCTGCCAGAGTGCTAGATATGTTCTATATCTTGATCTCGGTAGTGGTTACACAGGTATACACATATGAAAATAATGTATCAAACTACATAAGATTGGAATACTTCACTATATTTATTATACCTCAGTTAATTTATATAAACTAAGAAAAACTTGGGCTCAGTCCATTGTCTTTAGCCTCCAAAGAGTAAGCAGGATGAAGTACCCATTTTCTTTTTATTCAAGTCAACTGGAGAGGTAGAAGCACAGTATTTGGTACCAAAAAAATTAATATTATTTTGACACAGCTTAAAACCAAGCTCATTAACATTCAAAGACCTAAAAGCTTTTAGTAAATAAGAAAGAAAAGGTAATCAATTAGGTACTCTCATGAGTTTAATATTTGTTCATAAATTCTTTGACATTCCTCCCTTCAAGAGGTGGTGCTGAATTCTCCAACCCTTGTGCATGGGCTAGACTTAGTAACTCACTTCCAATAAACACAATATGGTAGAAGAAATGGTACGATTATGGAGACTTGGTCATAAAAGGCAACTTCCTCTTTGCTCACTCTCTTGGATCATTTTACCTGGGGGAAGTTATCTGCCCTATTATGGGAGAGGCCATAAGATGGTGAGGAACAACTAAAGGCTCCTGTCAACATTCCTGTAAATGAACAATCTTGGAAATGACCTTACAGCTCCAGTCAAGCTTTCAGATGAATGCAGCTCCTACCAATATCTGACCGCCACCACAGGAGAGAACACAGCCAGATTCACTTAGCAAGTCATTCTGAATTCCTGACCTACAGGTAGTGTTAGTAGAGAACGTTTGTTTTAAGTCACTAAATTTTGGGCCGTTACATAGCAATAGGCAACTAACATAAATACTCTCTGAGGGAGAATGTCCTTACCCACTGAAACAAGGTTGCTATAGTTCTCCAGCATCACATCCCTATATAGGTTTCTTTGAGCAGAGTCCAGCTGCTGCCACTCCTCCTGAGTGAAGTCCACAGTCACGTCCTTGAATGACACGAATCCCTGTAACAGGACATTTCTGTTCAATCTAAAGCAAAAAAACACCAGGTAATGTGTAAAAGATGTATGGGAACTTACTACTGTTTTCAATATGCAGAGTTCATTGTAGTAAGTTAAAGAAGGTAGTAAGTTAAAAAAGTTGTAGTAAGTTGGAAGGAAGGAAGGAAGGAAGGAAGGAAGGAAGGAAGGAAGGAAGGAAGGAAGGAAGGAAGGAAGGAAATGGGAACAACATGTGGACACACAAAAACAAGGAATTTTTGAGAACCTTAGAATAATGCTCACAAATATATTTATTCATAGACCACCTTCACAATTTTCACTGTATCTGCATGTCACCTGCACTATTATTGACTTAATAGTTTTAACTCAACATTTTTACTTAAATAAATGTATTTTAAAAGGAAAGCATTAAAGGTAAAATCAATGTCACTTGTCATAAAACAAAGATAACAACAAAAATCTACAAACAAGTATATCCAAGTAAAGTGCCATGTGTGGGATTTGCTTTAAAATCCCAAGAAATAAAGGAAGGAAGAAAGGAAAGATGCGAGATTGGTCAACTATTGATAATTATTGAAAATACATGAGGAAGTACATGTGGTTTATCATACCATTTTCTAAATTTTTATGTTTGAATTTTTCTATTAAAAAATTTTTAAAAATTAAATACAACATAAACCAATGTATTTAAAATTAAAAAATTTTTAAAAGTAATATTAAATCTAATCAATCTAACTTAAAAATGCACACCTGGAGATAAAAAGAAGGATCGAATAATTTATGATTAGTAATAAAGTGCTATTAAGCTCCTTATTGCTTACTTTTCAAACCATGATTAAGTTCTATGCCAATAAGAGAATTTCATTTTTAAATTTGATATTAATCAAATCCAACCAAGATATTCCTGAAAGACAGTATAAGAGGGAAAGAGAGGAATCAACTAAAATACCTTGGCTTTTGGTGTTTTTGAAATATTACTCAGCTATGAAGAGGAACAAAGTTCTGATACATGCTATAGCATGGACAAACCTTGAAAACATTATGGTAAGTAAAATAACTCAGACATAAAAGAACAAGTATTGTATGACTCCACATATATTAAACACGTAGAATAGACAAATTTATAGCTTCAGAAAGTAAAATCAAGGTTATCAGGGGCTGAGGGTGGGGAAGGAAGAATGGGAAGTTACTGCTTGATGGGTATAGATGTTCTGTTTGGGGTGATGAAAAGGTTTTGGAAATAGTAGTGATGGAGGCACAACACTGTGAATATATTAATAATTAATGCCACCGAATTATACACTTAAAGTGGCAAATTTTATATATATTTTCTCACAATAAAAAAGTAATCTACTTGTTCAAGTTAAGTATGAAATATCTACCAAAATATATATCTATGTGGCAATAATGAGTAGGCAACTGGATTTCAACAGGATGGCAGCTGCTCAGACCGAAAACCAAGAAGCGTGGAATTCAAGCTGAGAAAAGAGAAGTAAGAAGTGGGGCAAGGGGTGTAACGGACAGTGAAAAAAATGGAGTCTCAATAGATCAGAGGTGTAGAGGAAACTGAAGAATTGTTGGAGTCAAGATACTAGCGTAAATGAGCTAGAAACACAGAAATAATAGCCAGAGAGTGAAATGCTTAGAGGTGGTACAGTTATCATCAATTACAAATCTAGAATATGACTAAGAGTTGGTGGTTGAGATGGGGTGGAAAAAAATTATCTCTGGAAATGAGGAAGTACACTGGCAACAATGGTATATGACCAAGAAGTCCCCAAACTTTTAAAATCAGATACACTTTGTGGTCTAAAAAAAAAAAGTACGTACCATCAATAATATGTACCTTTTAAAAAATATATAAATTATATACATGTACTTTGATACAGAGACATTGTTTATTAAAAGAATACAAACTACAAGTTCTCATATTTTCTTCACATACCCCAGTGGATCATCTTGCATATCTCCCACGGAATGTACACTCTCAACTCTGAAGACTACTGTACTGAAGCTATATGCTACATAATGGGCATAACCAATAGAATATTATAGGCAAAAATTAAGTAAAATGTACACTTCAAATAAAAACATTTAAAACTGTATGGCAATTACAACCACTGTGATGCTGGCTAACAGTGTTTAGCTCAGTGATAAAGCAATGAGAGTGAGCACATTCATTTGATCTCCACTACCCACCAAGCATGCTCACTTGATATGCACTTCAAGGCTCTCAACCCATTGCATTTTAAAGAAAAAACATTTGATTATTTATTGGTTAAAAATTACAAATTAAAATTGATGTTCTTATTATCTTTAATGACATGAATTCCCTGGACCAATTTCACACCCAAAGGGTTGACAAATGCTGCACCAAAAATTATAGATTTTATTCTCAGATCAAGGCAGACTGACAAAAAGGTATGTACTTCAGCCTCACAATTTTACTGTGCAGAAGAAATGAATTCATTGAATTCTGCCTTGTTACACCCTATATTTAATTTGAGAAGTGGGTTAAGAGGAGATACAAAGAAACTTGCTATGGAATTTATCACTACATATGTATATAGACCCATAAAGAGAATAACTTCAAACCTAAATACCAAAATATCTTTACTTCCTTTGAGAATTTATCACACTTACTGTATAATTTAAGTTATATAATTGCAGATGATATGCTCAACTTTAACTATGAAAGATCCTATAAGTTGCATGACTATGTTCCAAGTTTCTTCGGAAATTGAAATAGCTTCTATTTTCTTATTATTTTCTCTGATCTCTATTTATATTTCTTTCATTTAATTAATTATTTTAAACTGCCTCAACTATACTGGAAAACAAAATGGGGCATATATAGCTCACTTACCTGAGACTTGGTCATTTTCTGCTGTTCTTCACAAGGAGCAGATACCTGCAAAGACAAGGCTGGGATGAGCAGGAAGGGGATAAATCTCTAGGATCAACTCCAGAAAAGACTGTCTTTGGAGACTGCCCCTTTCACAGGTTTCTTTCAGAGAGACCACGAAGGATTACATGGTGATAACATCAACCTATTAATGCAAAGTTCTAAAAAGATCAGGACATAATATATCTTTCCTTTGAGGGTGTGAATGTTTATATTCCCTTGCATGTTAAAAATGCTTCTCCTCCTTTGACCCTAGAAATCTATAATTAGATATTTGTTATAGCAAAACAAGTGTGGACATACACAAAGTTACATCTGCAAGTATATTCACTACAATGATGATTTATCACCTAAAAAGTAGAAACTACCCAGATGTCCAACAACAGGGATTGATTAAATCAATTATGGAAAGGACAGAATGCCACAAAGTCATTAAAAATGTCTTAGAAAAATATTTACAAACCTGGAAATTTTTTCTAGTTGTAATATAAAGCAAGAGAAATAAATCACGAAATGATTACATATGATAACAGTTAGAAGGAAAGTACCTGAAAAGATATCAATATGCTTATGGTTACCTTTAGGTGGTAGGATTACAAGGGATTTCTACTGAGTTGCATTTGGCATTTTCAATTTCCAATTTTTCTACAATTAATGCATATTACTTTTGAAATTAAAAATTATAATTATTTTTAGCAGCTATTTTCCAACTGACCCCTTAACCAAAGCTCTATCAAGTAAGTTCTAAAGGGCACAATTCACCAGAGGGAGTTTAGCTGAAAGAAAATAAACAGAGATTCAGTAAACTTCAATAGTCACTGTTTTTCATACACTTACTGGATCATAAAACTCTTTTATGTCACTTCATCCTTTTTTACACTCTGGTTTATCTTGTTTGTGTTTATTGAGGTGTAATTTACATACTACAAAATTCACACATGGTAAATAATTTTTAGTAAGTTTATAGTAAATTTTACAATAAAAACAGTAATTTTATAAACTAAAAGTTACAAATTTTAGTAAACTGTACAACCATCACAGTCAGGTTTAGAACATTTCCATCACCCCAGAAAATACCCACATGCCTCTTGCAATCAAACCCTACTCCCACCTCCAGCCCCAGGCTACCACTAATCTACTTTCTGTATTTATAGATTTGCCTCTTCTAAAAATTTCATATACACAGAATCATATAATGTGTAGTATTTGGGTCTGGCTTATTCCATTTAGCATGTGTTCAAGGTTCATCCATGTTGCACCATGTATCAGTTGTCTGTTCCTTTTTATTACTGAATATGAATCCATTGTACTGATATATCACATTTTATTTATTTATTCACCATTTAATGAACATTTGGATCGTTTCCAGTTTGACGCTATGATGAATAATGTGCTATGAACATTCACATACAAGTCTTTGTGTGGATCTGGCCCATCTTTTTGATCACCTCTTTTCATTTGGTTGCAGTTACTCAAAAGGAACTTTTATTGAGCTTGGTCACTGATGAACCATGTTGTGTTGGGCTCTGGGCCTGGGCTCTGCAACTAATAAGCTAGATGAGCTTATAAATGACTTAAGCCAGCCCAACCAATCTTTGAAATAAGGAAGTACAACTAGAAAATACCTCAAATATTACCGCTCTGAAATTCTATAAAATAAGAATTAAAGGGATTTTTCCTCTGTCCTGATAAGAGTAGAAGAGGAATCAACATTTCACTAAAGGCCTGTTGTGATGTGGAAATGATACAGGAAGGAAATAAACATTTGAAAACAAACAAGGCAAGTGAAGGAAGAGAGGCAGCATGTGTGAATCCTTAGGAAGGGGGAACCATACACTGGGACTGGGGATCCTTTTTCATCTATACCAAGAATCTATTTTACAGCCAGTCTATCCCTGTGGCAGTCTCCCATTTTCAAACCATGACCTTCTGTAATTCTCACCTCTCCTACATCTTTGGAAATGAAACTTCCCATTACAACACAGTCCATCACCTAGCTTTCCAGACCTAAAATTATTAGTGCATATTCTGCCCAGTAATTCTTCTCTCTCCCAAAACTCTAGTGACAGCTCTTAAATCTAGGATGCCTCCTCTTCCTGACCTCAAAGCACCCACCCCATTTTTTTCCTATCCCACTGAGACCTGGAAACTTGGGGGCAAATTCACATATCTTCACTCAGGGTCCCAAATCTCTGTCTCTCCCTGGGAACTCATCCTTGAGTTATAAACTGGGCTCTCCACAGTCTTAAAAGGGCTGCTAGGGACAAAAAACAGCTAGAGACAGAAGGGCACAGTGACTTTAATTTGGTAGTCTGATTCAAGGGCTGTGCAGAGAATCTAAAATGTATTGTTTGTTTGGTAGGAGTCATTTGGCATACACTTTTCAAACCTCTTCTAGAGACCCTTAGGTTTAGATTACAAGGCCAAATTTTGGGGAGGATACATAGTAGAGTAGTTAGTCAATTCTGTGGTTTAGACAGGGAAAGACAATTAAGATTTGGAGTAAGCATGAACTTAAGTAGAAATTCTTAACCATACAATACCAGCAAGAGTTTGAGTAAGACTATCTTATTTCTCTGAATCTCACACTCCTCCTCTATAAAAGTAAGGAGGGCAGATCTTACCTCACAAGATTACTGTGATGACTAAAAAAGATTCTACATTTTTAAAAGTGACTAGCACCCTGCCTTGCAATAATAACCTAACATTTATGTAACGTTTACTACCTGCTAGGCAATGTATGGTCCTACACATACAGTATCTCATTTATTCTTCAAAATTACTCTAGGAATTGGGGACTATTTTAATCTCCATTTTTCTAATCTATTTTTATTTTCAGCTGAAGTATATACATAATTATAAAGCTTTAAAGTGAAAGACAGTAGTTTTCTGCCTTACCCCTCCCCACTAAGTCCTGCTCCCCAGAGCCAATCACCTTCAACTCTTAGTAGTTTCTTCCATTTATCACTGCATTTCTAAATAACATGGAAATATATATACATATACATGTATATGTAATTACCATTTCTTGATTTATCAATTTTAAATACTGTCTATTGGCTTCTTAGAATTGAATTGAGGATTTGACACTCTTATACCACCACCTTCATTTGCCATCACATGGCAATTTTGGTAAAATCAACTTTCAGTGTTCACAATATTATAAGTATGTAATTATTGTATACTAGGATTATTCCATTTCTTTCATGTACAACTTTTTGTCTTTCCCAGACTTAATTTTTGTCCTAATGGCTTAGTTTTATATAAACCTATCTGCACAGCAGACATAGCATCTTTACATAGTGTCAAACATTAGATAATTCATTAGATCCCCTCTTTTCTCCTCCAAGAATCTTCTGTTCTTCCTGCTCCTAATAGGACTGTTTACCCAGGGTTTAGAGCACAGAGTAGGCATACCACTAATTAAAATGACCTTATCCCTTCTCTGCCTGGTAAACTGTCGTTCCTTCAAGGTTGAGTTTAAATGTCACCTTCTCTAGAAAGCCTTTCCAGATACCTCTGTGATAGAATCAGCCACTCCTTCCTCTGACGTCACCACAGTGTTCAACACTTTGATACAGGGTTTTCCTGATACAGGCTTAAGGCAAGGAATGAGGCAGCCTGAACTAAAACCAGGGCAGTGGAATGGGGAGGAAAATCAGAGAGATGTCAAAGAGGCAGAATCACCACGATTTGACCACTAATTGGTTGGGGAAGAGAATGGAAGGAGGAAACTACATGTCTCCAGGGTGTTTAGTATGGCCATCTGGATGAAGAGTGATGCCACTCATCATGACGTAGAAGGCAGTAGGATGAGCAAGTAGAGTAGGGAGAAGGAAGACCATAAACTCTGTTTTGATATCGTAAACCTGTTAGGATTGAGGAGTGTGTGAGTAAACCTCATGGAGATGTCTACGAGACATTTGGCTATGTGGATCTGGAGCTTGGAAGAAAGGTTTGGGCTGGTGCTATAGACTGGCAAGCCTTGAGTTTAAAGGTGGAAGCCGATACAAAGAATGTGGTTGAATATGTCTAGATACAGCACATAGATGGAAGGGCAGGGAAAAGGCATATGAGCTTTAAGAAAGGGTTTTTTGAGGAAAGGCTTGGATTTGAAGTACTTAACTAGCTACAAGACAGTAGTAGAGAATGAAACTACTTTAAGTCTGTTCAGGAGCTATATCCAAGGGTGGATGCAGAACCTCTGGGGAAGGATGGGAACGCTACCCCTACTCTCACATCCTTACAGGCATAAACCCACACAAGAAAGCCCAGAGCACAATATGTGCAGAGTGCAGCCTGAATGCAAATTGTTTTAATTCAGGCCCGGAGCCCCAATCACTGATCATGCGCATCCTTCTCCCCAAGCTATCACACAGGCTCCTGATATTTGTCAACTACATCCCCCATTTACTGATCTCCCCCATTCGGTTCCTAAAATAACCCTAGTGACAGCCGTCCCCCTTCAGGGCCCCAACCACTGGTTTCTACGTGACCTCCAAACCGTGATCCTGAGAGACCACACAGACACGCCCAATCACTAAACCCCATGAATCCCCAATCAGTCGCTGACTCTCTTCAAAATTCACCACTCAGAATACCACTGAATAATGAGCCCTACGGGGCGGCGATCACTGTCTGGGACAGGTCCCCTTAATTACTAACCACAAGACCGGCAATTACAGGCCGCTGCAGACGCTCAATCGCTGCGCAAACATGACGCCCTTACTCCAACACCCCAGCCAGCGTCTGACTCGCTTCTCAGAGCCGGACGCCTCAACTGCCCGCCTCTCCAAAGCCCGCAGCGGAGCGCTATGTGCCCTCTCCTTCCACTGTGGGGCTGCGGACTCTTGGTGTTCCGGAGGAAGTTGGTGAGCCCGTGACTTGCCTTTATCGCGAGACTTTCCAGGTTGCTAGCCAGCAGGAAACGGGAATAGACATGGCCGCGCCCATGGAGAGGAAAGTGAGACGCAGCGGGTAGCGCCATATTTCTAGTAGGTATTGGTGCCGTACAGAAGAGCGTTTTTATATTAAGAACAGGGAAGCGAGAATTGGAATACGAGAGATACGGGAAAGGTGTACGGGGACAGGGCGGGAGCAGAGACATAAACTAGGAAAGAATTAGAGGTATCCGAGGATGGAGTCGGGGTACCTATCCAGCTAAGATGTATAGAAAATGGGAACACAGAGGAAGGTGCAAAGTGCAAAGATGAGGAAGGGGACCAGGGGACGAAGGAAGGCCCCCAGTTATTATGCAGATGGGAAGAGTGCGGTTCAGAGAGTTTAAATCAGTCGATCTCGGTCACATTGCCTCACTTTCCCAATCTGAGGTATAATAATAGTAAATGTTTATTGAGCACTCAAAGCATGTTCACTGAGATAGGTTATTTAATTTAGGCTTTGAGGTGGAAAAGTCAAGAAGGAGCAATATTCTCCCTGAGAGGTGGCACTGGAAGAGGGAAGTTAGAAGTTAGCTGATGAACTCCAGCTAATCATCCTGGAAAATGAAATTCAAATGTCCTCTCCTGGGAAGCTTTCTCTGATTGGGATGGGAAGGCGCTGTCCCCTGCTGAAGACAAGTCAGACAGGAGCAGAGGGGAAGAGTTTGGGTGAAGACTAAAGGGTGATTCAGAACCTCTAGATTCTCCTCTCAAACTGGTCTTGAACTTGCTCTGTGGCCTTGAGCGAGCCACTTTCGCTCATCAGCCTCTGTTCTTTCATTTGTAGACAAAGGTTGTGAAACATTCATTTGGATCAATGTTTGCTGATGTAAAGAAGAAAGTTTCAGTGCCAGAGAAAAGCACTTTAGAATCCACACAGCTTGTTAACAATAAATAGCAGATAATGTTATTACTACACTAACTAATGCCTGAAGACACTATGGATTCTCAGAGTCCACTAAGCTCTTTAAAACCAGCTATCATGGACTTCATGCATCTGGAATGTCCTTCCCAACCATATGCCAGGAAAGCTACTGTGCATGCCTCAAAGCTGCTTCCAACATTCCTTCCCTCTAGGCTTTTTTTTCCCAGAGCCCTAAGAACATGTTCTTTTTTTTTTTTTTTTTTTTTGAGACAGAGTCTAACTCTGTTGCCCGGGCTAGACTAAGTGCCGTGGCGTCAGCTTAGCTCACAGCAACCTCAAACTCCTGGGCTCAAGCAATCCTTCTGCCTCAGCCTCCCAAGTAGCTGGGACTACAGGCACGCGCCACCCTGCCCGGCTAATTTTTTACATATATTTTTAGTTGTCCAATTAATTTCTTTCTATGTATAGGAGAGACAGGGTCTCGCTCTTGCTCAGGCTGGTTTTGAACTCCTGACCTTGAGCGATCCGCCTTCCTCGGCCTCCCAGAGTGCTAGGATTACAGGCATGAGCCACCGCGCCCGGCCGACAAAATAAATTTTAAGAAAAAAATTGCTATAAGAGAAAAGGAAGGATATTATATATTGACAAAAAAGTCACTTCATCAAGAAGATATAATAATTATAAACATATATGCACTAAACAACAGAACATCAAAACATATGAAGGAAATATTGACAGAATTAAGAGAGAAGGAGACAGTTCTACAATAAGAGTTGGAGATTTCAATACACCACTTTCAATAGTGGATCTTCTAGACAGAAGATCAGTAAGAAAATAGAGGACTTGGACAACACTATAAAGCAACTAGACTTAACAAACATTTACGGTACATACAACCCAACAACAAAAAATGCATATTCTTCTCAAAAACACATGGAACATTCTCTAGGATGACAATACATTAGGCTATAAAACATTTACCAATAAATTTCAAAACGTTAAAATCATACAAAAATGTTCTTTGGTCACAATGGAATGAAGATAGAAGTCAACAACTGAAAGAAACTGAAAAATACCCAGCTATGTGGAAATTAAACAGTATACTCTTACATAATCAATGGATCAAAGAAGAAATCACCAGGGAAATTATAAAATACTTGGAGATAAGTTAAAAAAAACACACAGCATATCAAAACTTATGGGATGTCACTAAAGTAGTGATAAGAAGAAAATGTATACCTGTAAATGCCTATTTTATAAAAAAGAAAGATCACAAATCAACAACCAACCTTTACATCTTAAGGAATTAGAAAAAGAAGAGCAAACTAAACCCAAAGCTATCAGAAGGAGGGAAATAATAAAGATTAGAGCAGAAATAAACAAAATAGAAAACAACAGAGATAATCAATAAAACCAACACAATTGACCCTTGAACACTGCAGGATTTGGGGCACTGATTCCCTATGCAGTAGAAAATGAACATATAGCTTTATTATTTAAGGGAAAAAAATTTAACTACCCCCAAATTTGACTAGTAAAAGCCTCCTGTTGACCAGAAGTTCTACCAATAACAAACTGTCAATTAACATGTATTTTGCATGTTATAAGTATTATATATTGGTATTATTATAATAAAGTAAGGTAGAGAAAAGAAAATATAATTAAGAAAAATCATAAAGAGAAGAAAACATATTCACTATTCATTAATTGAAAGTGAATCATCATAAAGGTCTTCATCTTCACTGTGTTCAAGTTCATTAGGTTACGAAGGAGAAGGAAGAGAAGAGGTTGATCTTACTGTCTCAGACATGGCAGAAGCAAAAAAAACGTGTATAAGAGGACTTATGCAATTTAAACCTATTTTCTTTGAGGGTCAACTGTTCTTTAACAAAATCAACTAAATTTATAAACTTTATCTAGGCTGACTAAGGAAAAAAGAAAAGAGTCAACTAAACTCAGAAATGAAACTGGGTACTTTACTACTCATCTCACAGAAATTGAAAAAGTTGTAAGAGAATACTGTGAACAATTGTACAGCAATAAATTGGATAATCTAGATGAAATGGGCAAATTCCTAGAAAGACAGAAATTACCAAATCTCAGCCCAGAAGAAACAGAAAATCTCAATAGACCCATAAGAAGTAAAGAGATAAATTTGGCAATCAAAAACCATCCTAAGGAAAAGGCTCCATTATATTGGTCTGGGCAATGACCCCAAAAGCACAGGCAACAAAAGTGGAAATAGACAAATGGGATTACATCAAATTAAAAACCTTCTACAAAGCAAAGAAAATAATCAATAGAGTGAAAAGACAATCTATGAAATGAGAGAAGATGTTTGTAAGCCATATAACTGATAAAAGGTTAACATCCAAGTATGTAAAGAACTCAACTCAATAGCAAGAAAACAAATAACCTTAATTTAGAATGGGCAAGGGACCTGAATAGACATTTCCCAAAAGAAGACACGCATACAAATGGACAAAAGGTATCCGAAAAAATGCTTAACATCCCTAATCATCAGAGAAATGCAACTTAAAAACCACAATGAGATATCACCTCGCACTTGTTAGAATGGCAATTACAAAAAAAAAAAAAAAAAAAGAAAAAAGATAAAAGATAACAAGTATTGGCAAGAATGTGGAGAAATGTCAACCCTTGCATACTATTGATGGAAATGTAAATTAATATAGCCATTATGGAAACAATAAGGAGATTCCTCAAAAAATCAAAATAGAATGATCCAGCAATCCCACTGCGGGGTATATATCCAAAGTAAATGAAATAAATATGTTGATGAGACATCTGCACTCCCATGTTGATTGCAGCACTATTCACAATAGCCAAGATATGAAATCAACCTAAGTGTCCAATTACAGATGAATAACTGAAAAAATGTGGTACACATACACAATGGAATGCTATTTAGCTTTTTAAATAAAGGAAATACTGTCATTTGCCACAACATTGATGAACCTGGAAGACATTATGACAAGGGGAAAAAAAGCCAGGCATAGAAACATTGCATGATCTCATTAATAAGTGGAATTTATAAAAGTCAAACTTATAGAAACAGAGAGTGAATTGTGGTTTGGCTGGGGAGAGGGAGTATTGGGGAGATAATTGGTCAAAGGATATAAAATTTCAGTTAGATAGGAGAAATAAGTCCAAGAGATATATTATGGTACAACATGGTGACTATAGTTAATAACAGTGTATTATATACTTGAAAATCACTGAATAGATTTCAAGGTTCTCATCACAAAAAATGGTAAGTGTGTGAGGTCTTGAATATATTAATTAGCTTTTTTCAGCCATTCCACAAAGTATACATATTTCAAAACATCACATTGTACACCACAAATATACACAATTTTATTTGTTAATTTAAAAAAATTTAAGAAATGTAAAGAAAACCTTCCAACAAAGTAAATTCTGAGATCAAATAGCTTCACTGATGAATTATAGCAAACATTTAAAGAAAAATGAATACCAATCCTACTCAACTCTTCCCAGATACATAAAAAGGAATACTTCCTAACACATTCTATGAAATCGGCATTACCCTGTTCCCAAGACACAGATACCAAAAGAAAAGAAAACTACAGATCAATATCCTTTGTGAATGTCAATGAAAAAATCCTCAACAAAATTCTAGCAAACTGAATCCAACAGCACATTAAGAGTGATCAAGTGAGATTTCACTGAGAAATGCAAGGGATAGTACAACACAAGAAAACAATCAGTTTAATATACCACATTAATTGAACAAAAGTAAAAAAACACATTATCATCTCATTCCTAAAGAAAAAGCATTTGACACATTTCAACACCTTTTCATAATAAAATATACTCAGCAAACGAGATGTAGAATGGAACTTTCTCGACACGATGAAAACCTCAACATTTATTCAAAACCAACAACTAACTTCATACTTAATGGTGAAAGACTGAAAGTTTTTCCCCAAAGACCAGGAACAAGACAAAGATCTCTGCTTTCACCACTGCTATTCAACATTGTACTAGAAGCCCTTGCCAGAACAAGTACACAAGAAAAAGAAATAAAAGTCATCCAAACTGGAAAGGAAGAAATAAAACTATTTCTATTTGCAGATGGTGTTTCTATATATAGAATATCCCAAAGATCCATTTTAAAAAACTAGTAGAGCTTATAAATTCAGCAAAGTTGCAGTGTACAAGATCAGTACGTAAAACCAGTCTGCTTTTAAAAACCAACAATGAGTAATCCAAAAAAGAAATTAAGAAAACAATTTCATTTACAATAGTATCCAAAAGAATAAACTACCTAAATATAAATTTAATCAAGGAAGTAAAGGAAATGTATACTGAAAACTATAAAACATTGCTGAAAGAACTTAAAGAAGCCCTAAATAAATGCAAAAATATCCTGTATTAATGGATTGAAAGAACTGATATTGTTAGAATGGCAATTCTTTCCAAAGCAATCTACAGATTCAATGCAATTCATATAAAAAATTCCAATGGCGCCTGTAATCCTAGCACTCTGGGAGGCCGAGGAGGACGGATCGCTCAAAGTCAGGAGTTCAAAACCAGCCTGAGCAAGAGCGAGACCTCGTCTCTACTATAAATAGAAAGAAATTAATTGGACAACTAAAAATATATATATATAAAAAAAATTAGCTGGGCATGGTGGTGCATGCCTGTAATCCCAGCTACTCGGGAGGCTGAGGCAGAGGATTGCTTGAGCCCAGGAGTTTGAGGTTGCTGTGAGCTAGGCTGACGCCACGGCACTCACTCTAGCCTGGGCCGCAGAGTGCGACTCTGTCTCAAAAAAAAAAAAAAAAAAAAAAAAAATTCCAATGGCCTTTTTGGTAGAAATTAAAGTTCAATACTCAAAGTCATACTGAATTGCTAAGGGCCCTAAATAACTAAGACAATATTAAAAAGAAAAACAAAGTTGGAGGATGCACACCACCCAATTTCAAAACTTGGTATAAAATAATCAGGATAGTGCGATACTTGCATGAGGTTGGATATAAAATAATGGAAAATAATTGAGAATCTAGAAATAAACTCAAGTGTCTGTGGCCAACTGATCTTTGACAAGGGTTTCAAAACCATTCAATGGAGAAAGAATAGTCTCTTCAACAGACGGTGCTTGGACAACAGATTGAACACACGCAACAGAATGGACCCCTACCTCACTCCACATACAAAAGCTAACTCAAAATGGATCAGTGACCTAAATATAAGCACTAAAACTATAAAGACACTAAAAATGAAGCATTATGTTAAATCTTCATGACCTTGGATTTGGTAATGGATCCTCAGATTTGACATCAAAAGTATGAGCAATGAAGAAAAAACAGATAAATTAGACTTCATAAAAATTAAATTTCTGTACATCAAAGGATATTATCAAGAAAATGAAAAGATCTATAGAATTGCAGAAAGATTTGCAAATCATATATTTGATAAGAGTATCCAGAATACATAAATAACTCTTACAACTCAACAACAACAAAAGAAAACCAAACAACCGGATTTAAAAATAGGCAAAAGATTTTAACAGACATTTCTCCAAAGAAGATATACAAATGACCAAATATATGAAAAGTTGTTCAACATCATTAGTCATTAAGGAAATATAAATTAAAACCACAATGAGACAGCACTTCCCACTTCCTAGGATGGCTACTGAAAAAAAAAAACAGAAAATAAGTGTTGGGGAGATTATTTGGCCATAAAAAGGAATGAAGTACTAATAGATGCTATTATACAACTTGGATAAACCTCAAAAATTATGTTAGATGAAAGAAGCCAGATATAAAAGGTCACACATCATGTGATTTCCTTTATATGAAATACTCAGAATAGCCAAGTCCATGGAGACTGAAACAGATTAGCAGTTGCTAGTGGACGGGGGAAAGTGGAATGGGGAGTGAGTGTTTAATGGGTATGAGATGTTATTCTGGGATGATAAAAAATGTTTTGAACCTAAGGAGAGGTGGTGTTTGTACGACATTGTGAATGTACTAAAATGTCATTGAATTGTACACTTTAAAATGGTTAACTATAAGTTATGTGAATTTTACCTAATAAGAAATAAAATCATGTAAATTTTACAAATTAGAGCTTCATCACTATTTTAAAAACAATACCTTACATTTGTCAGTAAAAGGAAAGAA
>CAUYRT010070641.1:0-15370 GCA_963574885.1 Lepilemur ruficaudatus | reverse complement strand
GCTCACAGCAACCTCAAACTCCTGGGCTCAAGCAATCCTCCTGCCTCAGCCACCCGAGTAGCTGGTCTTGAACTCCTGACTTCGAGCGATCCACCCGCCTCGGCCTCCCAGAGTGCTAGGATTACAGGCGTGAGCCACCGCATCCAGCCTTAATTCACTATTCTTGTATTAGTTTCTAAACTCTCTACTGATAGCCAATTTAAAAAATGGCAAATGGGCTGGGTGCGGGTTTTCCCTATTAATATTATTGGCTACTTAGGTTTTTCTTATTAATATTATTGACTTCCTTTGTCAACTGTCTATATTCAAGTGAAAACAGATACCAAAAATTTAAGAAAAATGCATGAGAATATCTACTAATATCAATTTTTATATTGTGGGAATTACAGTTATTAGTTTTGGGGTAATTTGTTACCAGCAATAATTGGGGGGATTTCCATTAACCAAAGTTACCTAACCTTAGTTTAGCTCATCAAATTTTATTTCATGGTAATACGGTTTGATTTAAAGACCTCATTCTCCTGATAAAATGGTTCTCAACCTATGAGATCCTAGAAATCATCTCATTCAGGGAAATATTAATTTGGGATTTATTTTGTGGTGTGTTTTCTTAAACATAATGGACATGTAATCAGAAACTCACACTTGCAGGTTCTGTGTGCTACTGATAACAAAGGTGGGTCTAGCAGTCCACCCTCAATCTAAATAAGAAGTAAAAGAACATGAGGTTTTATTTTGACCTGTAACAGATACTGCTCTTTGCTTACCCAAGTTCCACTCTCCCTTCATTCCTTCTAAGCACATGGAGACCATGTGCCCAGCTTAAAAACATTTCCCAGCATCCTTTACACATATAGTCATGTGACTAAATTCTGGCCAGTGTGAAGTCAGTGCAAGTTCATGAGCAGGCTTCTATGAAAGCTGTTTCAAAGGGGGCTGATCCAGTTAAGAGGTGCTCTTTTGTCCTTGCCCCCTCCTGTTATCTAAATGCAGATTTGATGGCTGGAACTGCAGCAACTGCCTTGTAATCACAAGGCTTCCTTGAAAATGGAAGCTAGCCCTTTCTTTTATGCCACACATCCTTCTGCCTTATGTTACACAGCTTAATAATTACCAAAGTCCTGACAATGGTAGTGCAGAAAAATCGAAGAAATCTGAGATATGGTAGGGCACAGAGCTGCCCACTAGTCTCAGACTGCCTTCTTCAGGATTTTCACATGTAGGAAAATCAATTCTTGTTTAAGGTACTTTTATTTGGATGTTATGTTATATATACCTGAACTTAATCCTGAAACATGTCCATGGTAGCCAGCCTCCAAGAGAGCCCACCCTGCCAGATAGTTGAGATAGACTTGACTCCTGATATCCATGTCTTTGTATAGTCTCTTCCTACATTGAATCAGTCTCTATGACTGATGAAAGTGACAGGGTGACTTCCAAAGCTAGGTCGTAAAGGCCTTGCCACTTCCAACATAGTTGCTGAGATCACTGCAGTCTGGGGTTAGCCAGTCACCGTGTCATGAGGACACTCAAGCAGCCCTGTGGAGACACCCACATAAAGAGAAACTGAAGTGTCCTACCAGCAACAACGTGAGAGCCACATGAGTAAGCAGATGGTGTAGTTTCAGCTATTTCTCACTGTATTCTCATGAGGAATCCCAAGCTAGAAGCTCCTAACCAAGACATTTCTGAATTCCTGACATGGAAACTCTGATAATTAGTGGTTATTAGTTTTGGGGTAATTTGTTATCAGCAAAAGACAATAAAATGTCTGTGTGTCTGTTGACATTGGCATTAATCCTTCAGAATGCCTTGGCATTGTGATTTCACTCCCATGAAATTAATCCTGAACAGTTCAAAATCATTCCATCATTTATATTCTGCATAACCATTTCACTGGACCTGTCAACGTTATGCTTGGTGGCACATAAGTCACATGACAGCAGGGCTCATGTCTGGTTTTGCTTGTCATTGTATTTCCCCAATGTATACAACAGTACCTGGTACAGGGAACAGATTCAATATTTGTTGAATAAATGAACAAATAGATGTATGAATGAAGAATGAAGGAATGAGTGACAGTCAAATGCTAAGGTCTATTTGATTGAGTAAGTTTTCTTTTATTCTCTCTTTGTTGGCCAATCCCATCCATCCAGTGCATTTTACACATCAAAAGATCTTGCCCAGTCCCTGCCTGTTATGAGATCAAGAAGTGCAGGCCCACAAAAGAAAAGTAACTTGAGGAGACATCATGCATTGATTTCTGTGGCTGGATCACACATTCTTTGTTTTGTTTTCCAAAGAAAAAACAGTCACTGGAATGAAGAAAGATGATGGTATTAACAGAGAGGTGTAATTACAGGAGCTACGGGGAAATGAAGGGATATTGGAGGGTGGGGGTTACATGGCCGAACTCTCCAGAGCCCCAGCCCTGACCTCCTTCTGTCTGTGGTCTCTGGAGCCCAGAGCGATTTAATATCCCATTTGAGAAACAGCTTAAGTGAATTGAACAAGTCTAAAGGTATTGATTTCAAAAAGCATACAATAAAAGAAACAATTTTTTTGAAGGAGAAGAAGGATAAGAATTTCTATCTAAGAAAGGAAATTCAAATTTTGATTTTATGCTAGGTCATGTTTAGTTTATTCTTATTTTATACCTTCCATTATCTATCCCTAGATCTAAGTAAGGGGAAAATATTTACTTCCTAATATTCCTGCCTTCTGTTGGTAAGAGCAGGTTCCTCTTTTTAAAATCAAACCCAAGCCATTGTAGTGGCAGTGACATTCAGCCAGGGGAATTTCTGTAAAGGTTTCTGCCTGAATGGAGATTGGCAAACAAGGGGTTATGACACAATTTCTTTTTCACTTACTCTCAGTGAGGTGCAGCTGCTTTAACAGCACACAGCCCCAGACTGTCAGGAAAGTGATAAGAATTATTTTCATTTACATGGTACTTCATAATTTTCAAAGCTGCTTCTCATATATGATCTCAACTGTTTCTCAGAACCACCCCATGAGACAGAATGGAGAGAGAATATTGAGATGTTGCCCCTAAAGCCCCAAACCCTGATGTCAAATTGCTCCTAAGTATCTCCATCCAAATATCCCAGTAGTACCCCAGACATTTCAAACTCAGCATGTTTAAAGTCAAACTCTTCATCATCCTCACTTTTTAAAAACAAAAAAAAGAGACAGGTCTTGCTCTGTTGCCCAGGCTGGAGTGCAGTGGCTATTCACAGGCACTATGGCCTTGAACTCCTGGCCTCAAGCGATGCTCCTGCCTCATCCTCCCAAGAAGCTGGGAGTAGGGGGGACTACAGGTGTGCCCAACTGTGCTTGGCATAGCCTCATCTTTTTAAGGGTACCTGAGATTTGTTTTATTTAGGTATGATAAGACACATAGACCTGACTGTTATGAAGGAAGAAGTTTTTTAAACTCCTAGTTCCCTAGAAATAGGAGGCACAGCAGGGCAACTGGGGGGGGGGGTGCACACGGAAAGCACCAGGGCCAGTCAGGGGTCAAAGGGAACAAGGTGAGGGTGAAACACAGGCAACATCCTTTATTGTGGTCTCCAAAGTAAGGAACAGGTGAGGCAGGGTAAGCAGACTTAGAATTTGCTAGTTTGGATAATTTTAGCAGTCTCTGGGCACCTAAGGGCTGTCCTCAGATGTCTGGGACCTGGCCCTGGGGTGATGAGAACAGTGGATGGTGGACTGTGTTTAAGAGTCTGATCAGGGAGGTGGCTGAGGGTCTGGACTCTGGATTGGTTTGTATATGAAAGGCGCACTCACAGGAGAGTTGTTCACTATCTCTAGAGATTAGCTAACTCTGGGAGGGGCAGTTCCTTCAAGGGTCAGCAAGGCCCCAGATGTTCGAAAGCATCAGGATACAAAAGTAAAAACAAATGGTCAACACACTTGGCTACATATGGTTCCCCTCCTGGTTTCAGTCTTGTGCGTGGTGATATCACCAACGCCCCATTGAGCCAGAAACCTGACATCTCCATTCTTCTACATTATGCACCTGCCCTTCTCCCGCCAGAACTCTCCCTTCTCTATCCTCACTATTCAGCCCTTCATCTCTCACCTCAGCTATCACTGCAGCCTCTGCACTGGCATCCTGGATAGTGACTTCCTAGTGTCGCCCTCCTACCTTAATCCTCCTGCTTCTCAGCACTGACAACCGTAATGACCTTTCTGACCTGGAACTCTAGCCTCCTGATTCCCAAGCTCAAATCCTTCAAAGACTCTTGTTTTATCTTTTAAAAGTATATGGAATTGCACTTTCAACTCCATAATAAGAGTCCTCGAAAATCCATAAGCAAAACTGGCCTTCTAGGAACAGCACCCTTTTGATCCTGACACTCTTCCCAATGATGTAGAGGGTAAAAGTCACCAAAATCAGGAAAACACAGGCCTAAGTGGAGAACTGACACTCCTTCCCATGGTCTATCAAGCTTTTCCTGGTGCACTCTCCCCCTAACTAGCCAGCTTCATTTCCCAGACAACCTGCCTTCTGTCCCAAGTTCATACTCTATATACTTTAATAACTCGGAAAATGTACACACATAAACACATCATGCTTCTGACATTCTGACTCTATTTTCCTGGGCTGGCTTTTCATAAAATAGCTCAATGAAGCAATGATGCACAGGGAACATTACAATACATAACTGCGGTGGTTTTAAAATACATTCACAAATTCTTTGACACTCGTTTCATTGAGAGATGAAGTCTAACTCCCCACCCCCTGTATGTGAACTAGCCTTAGTGACTCGTATCTAACAAATGGAATGCATCACCAGAACAAATAATCATACAGAACCAAGACTTGTTGCAGCTGAAAAAAATTAACATCATCTTGATTTCCAACTCTCTTCACAGAATGAAACAATTTTGTATAAATGCTGTATTATGCAGGGCCAAACCATTTACTTTTCCTATTCAGCAGGCCGAGGTTGCAAAAGCATAGCTAATAAAAAATGCATGTATTTTTAATCTGAGAATCAATAAGGAAAAAGAATGTGCTCTCCTATCATAAAAACAAGCATTTGTGCTCCTAACAATTTAAAGAACTCCCTACACACACTTTAACATTCCCAGGATGAAAGATGCTTGACTGCTTCATGCAATAGTACTTTAATAAGAATGTTCCCGGGGACAGCTTGATCAGCCAAGACACATTCCCTAAACCTTTCTCCTAAACTTGCAGGATCTTTCAGATAGATCAAAGACACAATTAACAGGAAATTGCATTTTCTTTGCAGATCAACAAAGCAGCCAACTTAGGAGACCAGAGAGAAAAAAGACATACGTAGAGCTTTAGAAAAAAAAAAAAAAAGCCCCTGGTAAAGCAGTGCCCAGATGGTTTTTGACATGAAAAAGATTTTCACTGATGACTGGCAAATACTTAATTTTATCCTGTGCCCTCACTCTAAAACTTAGTAAGACTTTTTTCAAAAGTCTTTAAAAATGTTTATTAAAATTTAAAATTTGTTAAAACCTCTGAGATAAGACAAAAAGAAATGATTGTCTAAAGATAAGACAGAGTAAACATTAATGCTTTTATTGACTCAACAAGTAGTTTTAAGCATCAATAGAATATCTAGAATTTCTAAGCCTATAGCAAAACTAGATTTTTAGATCCTGGACACTTTACCTGCTTTCTTCCCTTTCTCTAGTATTCACTGCCCCACTATAGGCAGCACAGAAATTATGGTAGGGTTTGGAGAAGGAGCAATTTGAGTCTTTAACCTGTCATATTTATCTGAAGGCAATAAAAAAGGAATTTGTGGCCGGGCATGGGGGTTCACACCTGTAATCCTAGCACCCTGGGAGGCAGAGGCAGGTGGATCGCTCAAGGTCAGGAGTTGGAAACCAGCCTGAGCAAGAGCGAGATCCCATCTCTACAAAAAATAGAAAGAAATTAATTGGCCAACTAAAAATATATATAGAAAAAATTAGCCAGGCATGGTGGCTCATGCCTGTAGTCCCAGCTACTCGGGAGGCTGAGGCAGGAAGATCACCTGAGCCCAGGAGTTTGAGGTTGCTGTGAGCTAGGCTGACGCCACGGCACTCTAGCCCGGGCAACAGAGTGAGACTCTGTCTCAAAAAAAAAAAGGGGTGGGGGGCGGGGGGGGAATTTGTACATGTTCTCTGAGCTTTCAGCTCAGATTTGAAAATTTGACTCTTGTATCAAATGTGCGGAGGAAGCATAATTTAATCAGTGATATATTAATAGTCATCTTAAAATCCCCCAGCTCTACGAGTAGACAGTAGGACTGTATGCATATAGTCAGAGCTAAGGAACTCAAGTTCCTCCCAGCCCCTAGGGAATAGGGACACTAGTATTAGAGATTTCCAGATGCCCACCTTCTTTTTTTTCCCTTTCTTTGATATAGTTGATAGAAACCTGACGCCCACCTTCAACCCTCCAATATTCATCAAGTCAGGTTAAAAACCGAGAAACAACAACAGGCAGAAGAGCCATCACCGCAAGATGTTGTTGGCCTTGGAAAGGAAAAGAAGTCCTTAAGGGCAGCTTTAGGGATAGGTAGGACCATTTATACAGCTTCAGTATATTTCTAAGCTTCTGGTCTTGGTGTCCTCTCTGGCAAAAAGAGTTTCCTCTTTAGCAAAGACTCCACTCCCCTGGTGAACGTCCAACTTTTGGCAGGGAGGAAGGCCTGGTCACATATAAATTTCCAAAAGTGCCATAGTTATTCATATAGTCATACATTCTGTCTTTCAGCAGATATCTCGACTGTGTATGAGATGCACTCTAGGTGCTTAGAATACAATAGTGAGCAAGACAGACAGAATGCCTGTCTTCATTAAGCAGAGGTGGCTGACACAAAATAACAAATCAGACAAGAAAGGATTTCATAATATTTGTCATAAGTGCCACAGAAAGGCACAATAGGATATAAAGAGAAACAAAATGACAAAGGACCTGGTGAAGCCTCGGCTGTCAGGGAAGGCTTCTCTGTGGAAGTGGCTTTTAATCTAAGCTCTGAGGCTGAGCAGCAATCAGCCAGGGAAAAGCAGGGTGGAGCAGGCCATTAGGAAGGATCAGCACTGCAAGACCACAGCAACAATGGGCGGGAGGGCAGGCAGGGCCAGTCACAGAAAGCCTCTTAGGCCATGTGAAGCATCTAGGTTTTCATCCTAAGAGCAACAAAAATCCACTGACAGCTTTTAAGCAGGGAGGTAACCTGATGAGGTTAGCCTTTTCTAAAGACTAGCCTGGCTGTGGCTTGGGGAACAGTCTGGGAGGATAAGAATGAAGCTGAGAGGACAAATGGAGAAACCCAGACACACAAGGGAGAACTCAGACCAGGGCAGAACTAAGATATATGGGCTCATAATTTGAGGCCCTGTTCAACCAGCAGTCTTTAAATATTTGTTCAACATTGATTTAGAGTCATAACTGAGGCTGCTTGAGGAAAGTGAGGCAAGGAAGCCCTTGGGTGTCAGCTCCAACCTCTCCAGTGTCCTATGTAATTCTGTTTTGGCCCCCAAGTAATAACCTGATCAACAAAACAAACCATGCTACTCAGCAACCTTTGTTGCCCTTACAAGGAGGCCTAGGCACCAGCTGGCAGGCACGCACCCTTCAAGCAGAGCCATCACATATTGTGCACAGGTTGTGCACATCCCAAGTAGCACAATGCACAACCTACCCTACAGTTCAGAGCAGCCCTGCCATTGTGGCGGTCTCACTTTCCCACCCCTACTGACTTCCAACCAGTTTTCTCCATCTCAAGTTTCCAGCCATTTTAGCTTCCCCTTATCACATGGCACCCCAGCATGGGCAGCTGACCCATCTTTAGTCTGACTCTGATTCGGACTGAGATGACAGGAGTGGGAATGGAGGCAAAGAGAACCATTCCAAAGACTATTAAAAAGTAGAATTACCAAGGTTCAGGGAGTGAGTGACCCAGGCCTAGGGAGGCACAGGGGAGGAAAGCATCACAGTTTTGCAACTTCCTGTGGTCTTCCTCAAACAAACAGTCTCGCATTAGCACCACCACCCCCAAAAAACTATCATGAAACTAAAAAAACGTCTACAGAGCCTTTCGTGGCTTACACTATTTTACTTTCATCATATCACGTGACATCACCTGTGAGATGTGACTCGTATAATTTTTGTTTAAGAAGTAACATTTCCGGCCGGGCACGGTGGCTCAAGCCTGTAATCCTAGCACTCTGGGAGGCCGAGTCAGGCGGATCGCTCAAGGTCAGGAGTTCAAAACCAGCCTGAGCAAGAGCGAGATTCCGTCTCTAATAAAAATAGAAAGAAATTAATTGGCCAACTAAAAGTATATGGAAAAAATTAGCCAGGCATGGTGGCACATGCCTATAGTCCCAGCTACTCAGGAGGCTGAGGCAGAAGGATCGCTTGAGCCCAGGAGTTTGAGGTTGCTGTGAGCTAGGCTGATGCCACAGCACTCTAGCCGGGGCAACGGTGTAAGAATCTGTCTAAAAAAAAAAAAAAAAAAAAAAAAAAAGAAGTAAAATTTCCAAGGATCACACAATTAGTATACAGCAGGAAAATACCCAAACCAAGAACTTCCAAATCCAAATCCATGCTCTTGCTACTAAAACACATTGCCTGTACGTGATATAATAATCTAATAGTGCCGTAAACAAGCATCAACCACTTGTATCACCCCCTGAGAACGGCCAGGGGAGATAACCATTGGCAGGCCAGTAGGGGACTGCTGTGGCCAGGCGCTGGCAGCCTCTCAAAGCAAACGTTACTTGGGAGTCTAGAATTAGCCTTAAGTCACTGAACTGCAATATGCCTTAACTCACCTTAAACTACAGAAAATATGAGAAAATATATCATGAACAGTGTCAGAAATTAAGAGAAAGTGGGTTGAATATATCTGCAACATATGTGACAAACATTACATAAATCTCATATTGAATAAGCTAGTAGAAATCAACAAGAAAAAGATAAACCAATTTAAAAATGGTTTATAGTCTGTATAGACTATATACAGATAAAGAAATTACCAGTTAACATGCGAAGATGTTCAACTATGCTAATGTTTAAAGAAATGCAGATTTAAGTAATGATATTCTATCGTTGGCTGGATTTAAAAGGCTGACATCCTCTAGTGTTGGCTAGAGTGTGAGTAAACAGGCATTCTCACAGACGTGAGGGACAATTATCAACATCTATCAAAATTTCACATCTTCCTATCCTGCAAGTCTGTAACTTCGATTCTTGGACTTTACGCACCACACAAGGGTTCAAAGGTGTATGTAAATGAATGTCTGTTATGGCATTGTTTGTAGAGGAAAAAACTCAAATACCCATCCATAGAGAATTAGTTTCTTACATTGTGGTACAACATGCTATCATATTAAAAATTATGCAGTTGTTAGAAAGAATGAGGCAGATATGTATATATAACATGGAAAATATGTATTCCTATTATATATATTCTTATACATATATCTCAGTAAGGAAAAAATAAACCTCTGTATTGTGTGTATTAAATGAAAAAAAAAACCGATTAGTCAAACAGAATGTATAAGATACATTTTCATTTTTAAGATAAAGTATGTTTGCATGCGCACAGGGTAAAGTCAGGAAAGACAGACACCAAACTGTCGATTGTGAATATCTACAGAATGGAATAGCAAGTAGGGCGGTGGAGGAGGAGTATGAATGACTCAAAAGAGGACTTTCACATCTTGTTTCACACACTTCTATACTATTAAATTTTCCAATGATGAGCATGGATTAATAATATAATTTTTTTAAATCTGTGAGAATATGTTAGTATGAAAACAACTCTGGAGCTTAATGTTGCCAGCAAATAAATTGCAAGGCTGAGTAAACGTGGTGCATCCTCATTCACTTTGCTTCCGAATCGTTTTCTGTTTCAAGATGAAGTTACTTACCACCCGATCTCTCATGAAACATTAATATAAGGGATCCCTGCTTCCTTCTTCCAACTTTATCAACAGGCAAATTAGATGTCCCAATTATTTTTTCTGAAATATTACTATTTTTAAATCAGACTTCAGAGATGATAAATTCTTACCTAGGATAAACTAAAAGAAAACCTGACCATCAAATGGCTTCCATTTTTCAAGTCCTAACTTCCTAGGCTTTCTTCCCTCCAGGAATCTCCAAAAATATGTAAGTTATGCCTCACAGCTTTTGGACCCATGCAGTTAACCATGCAGAACAGGCTTATTAATTTGACTTTCTTGGCGAACATAATGATAAAATCATCTGAAATGAGTAGGAGGACCAAGTTAGATTTTAGCATTTATTTGACTTTACACCTAACCCTACCTCTCATTTTTCCAAGCTTTCCAGGAGAGTTTGGGCAGTGGGAAGCCATTTAACTTTAATCACTCATGCTACTAGATCCCTCCAAAAGCTATAACATTTTGTTATAAAGGCACTGTGTTAATAAGCTTTTCAGATGTGATCATTTTGTACCTTGCTAATAGTCTACATTTGCACTGCATCATTTAACTAATATACACAAAGAAGCCAGCATCACATGGACGGCCAGACTAAGGTTATTTTCCACCAGACTTCTCCAAAATCCACATGCAGTCACAGCAGACCAGAATTCCCCTTCAGGTTAGCAAAGGGAGAGCTTTCGGTTTTGTTCTTTTGTGTGGGACCCTGTTGAACACACTCAGACGCTATGAGCCCACTTTGAACATAGCACTACATTTTCAAGATAATTTATTCGCCAAACATTTAGTATGAGACATCGTCTACCACTTACAGAATGCTTATTAAATGCAAGAAGAGTTTTAAATGCCTCATTTACTTGTCCTCCCTGCCACTTTCGGAACACTGCTTCCTCCTCACACCTACAAAGAAAGCAGTGCCCTCTGCTTTAGCACCTGCTACTTCCTCTCTGGCACTCTCCCTCGTTCCCTGTTGCCGATTTCTGCACCGAGCTCCACTTCTATTCTGCCATCATTCCTGGTGACATGGACTTAAAGTGGGGTGGTACACCACACTCGGGCAATCTTGTTCCTGGACCCCTTCACTTGTGATAATCTGCTCTTCACTCACCTCAGCCTCTCACGTCAATGCTCCCTCCCTAGAACTGTGATTATAGAATTACCACTAATTGCGTAATTCCCAGAATCTCCAATGCAAGATTTCTACCCCACCTGGCTTTTGTTTTGTTTTTCTCTCTTCCTCTGGTATCCCAATTATTTCACCCCATTGGGAGTTCCAATCATTGGGTTTTTGTTTTTTTTTAATCTATCCATATGTCTTCCTCGTGGCCTTCTTTACCCAGTGGTGGCTCCACAGACTCACATATGCACTCAACTTCTTCACCCTTTGCTCCCCACCAGGTCAGTTCCTATCCTCCACATCCTTTGTGCCTGCACAAAATATGAGAAACAAGGCTCATCTTAAATTTATGTCCTCACTTTCCAAATGGGCCCTCGTTTCCCTTGTCAGTTCCTTCCATCACATACAGAATGACTTCTAAGAAAACTTTCTCTTCAAATCTCTAATACCCTTCCCACTGTCAGCTGATAACTTTGTTTCTAATTTCACCAGTAGAAGAAACAGGTAGAGAAATTCATAGTTCCTCTTACCATCTTTACCTATGTCTATATATTCTGCTTCCTCTCACTCCATTATCAACTTGTTTTTTCTCTACTGGAATATTCATAACAACCTTCAAATATGCTACCTAAAGTTCCCTAGGCTGGGCACAGTGGCTCACACTTGTAATCCCAGCAATTTGGGAGGCTAAGGCTGGACAATCATTTGAGGCCAGGAGTTTGAGACAAGCCTGAGCAACATAGCAAGATCCCATCTCTACAAAAAAATGAAAAAATTGGTCAGGCGTAATGGACATACCTGTAGTCCTAGCTACTCCAGAGACCGAAAGGATTGCATGAGCTCAGCAGTTTAAGGCTGTGGTGAGCTACGATTGTGCTACTGCACTCCAGCCTTGGTGACAAAATAAGAACCTGGGCTAGGCGCAGTGGCTCATGCCTGTAATCCTAGAACTCTGGGAAGCTGAGGCAGAGGGATAGTTTGAGAGCAGGAATTCAAGACCAGGCTGAGCAAGACCAAGACCCTGTCTCTACTAAAAAATAGAAGTAATTAGCCAGGAATTACCAAAAACAGAAAGAATTAGCCGGGCATGGTGGTGCATGCCTGTAGTCACAGCTACTTGGGAGGCTGAGGCAGGAGGATCGCTTGAGCCCAGGAGTTTGAGGTTGCTGGGAGTTAGGCTGACTCCATGGCACTCTAGCCCGGGCAAAAGAGTGAGACTCTGTCTCAAAAAAAAGAAAAAAAGAAAGAAAGAGAGAAAGAACCTGTGTCTTTAAAAAAACAAAAAAGTCCCTTAATAAATTCCACCCCTTGACCCCACATCCCTCTCTAAGTCCAGCAACTACCCCAGGTCTGTACATACCTTTTGGAAAAACTCCTCCAAAAGAGTTGTCTCTCTGCATTTCTTTCCTTCCCACTCTCTCTTCAATCCATTCCAGCTAGGCTTTTGTCTCTACCTCTACTGAAACCACACTGATCAAGTGGTCCACGACCTCCACGTTGCCAAATCCAATAGCCACTTCTCAGCACTCCCTGTACTCAACCCTACAGTGGCATCTGTCCCAGCTGATCATATCCTTCTCCCTGAAACACTTCCTCCTGTGGCTCCTGGGACATGATATTCTCCTGGTGCTTCTTGTGTCATACGGGGCAGTACTCCTTGGTTTACTCTGCCACATGTTCCTTTTTTTTCTGAGCTCTAAAACTGGAGGAACCCGGGCTTCAGTCTGTGACCTTCTTTCTCTCACTTCTTAGTGATCCTGGAAAGTGCCATGATGCTGATGATTCCCAAATGTATATCTACAAAGCTACAACCTCTTTCCTGAGGTTCAGAATCAGATATTCAAATTCCCTGTCAACATCTCCATCTAGATATCTAACAGACATCTCAATCTTAATATATCCAAAGAACAACTCTTGCCCCCCACCCAGATACACACAAACCACCCTGCTCCTCTCTCAGGCCTCTCCATCTCAGAAATGGCATCACCATCACCACATTTACCCTGGAAAGCTCTCTTTCACACTCCACACCCAGTTAATCTGGAAGTCACTTCAAGTCAACTCTTAAAAGTCTGACCACTTCTCAAAACCTCCCCAGCTACCATTCCAGTCCAGTCCACCATCATTTCATGCAAAAATATTGTAACTGATCTCCCTGTCTTCTGCCAGCCCATAAGTCCATCCTCCATGGTATAGTGTAAGAGGTCTACCTAAAGAGGACCCTGTCACTGTCACACTTAAAACCTTACAATGGCTTCCAATTATGCCTAAAAATAAATTTAAATCCCATAGTCTGACCCCTAGCTACTTTTCTGACTCCATCTTCTACCATTCCATTCTTTCTATCATTGACTTTGCTTCCGCTGCCCTGGCCTCCTTGCTATTCGTTAAATACACCATTCTTGACCCTGTCACAGGGCCTTTGCACTTGCTATTTCCTCTTCTTGGAACACTCTTCCTTTAGATGTTATATGGCTCACTCTTATACTTGATCAAGGCTTCTACTCAAAGATTAACTCTTACAAAGGTCTTCTTGGATCCTTCTATCGAACATATCCACCTTTATGATGGTTGATGGGTACAAAAATATAGTTAGATAGAATGAATAATATTCGATAACCCAACAAAGTGATTATAATCAAAAATAAGTTAGGGTATACTTAAAATAACAAAAAGAGTGGAATTGGAATGTTCTGAACACAAAGAAATGTTAAATGCCTGAGGTGATGGATACTCCAATTACTCTGATTTAATTAATTCACACTGTATGCCTGTATCAAAACATCACATGTACCCTACAAAGATATACAACTATTATGCACCCATAATAACTAAAAATAAAAATTTTTATAAATAAAATATCGTCCTTTAGTCACTATTTCACATTTCTAGATTTTATTGGGTCAATCTTACACTTTCAGAATTATCACGGATATAGCAGCTGCCCGAATCCAAATCTTTCCATACATCCACCAAAGGAGAGCAAATAAAATCATCCATAACCCATATCCAGAGCATAACTAGGCAATCAAAAAATACTACAAATTTCAATGTACATATAAGTTATAAAACAAACAGCATTACCCAGCACAGCCAAGCCCAGAATCAGACATCAACTGCTTGGAAATGAGAAGGGGGTAGTGAGGACCTAGGGATGGTGGAAAACCAAAATCCCTCCTAGAAAAAAAGGCTCTCACCCCAAAAGCTAGTAAACCAAAGAAAGCTTTCAGAAAGGAATAAAAGATAAAATATGAAAAGGAATAAACTTACTATATAAATTTTAAAATGCAATTCTTTAGGGAAAAAAATCAACAAAATAGACCAAAAAACACCAGCAAATCTACTCCAGAAAAAAAAAATGAGAAGGCACATATAAACAAAGTAAGAAACTGCAAAAGAAAAAGAATCATTGAAACGGAAGCATATTTAAAATAGCAAAAGACAATCTTTCACCAATTCAACCAGCTAAATTTGAAAATCTACATAAAAGGGATTATTTCCTAAACACACACACACTTTCCCCTATTTGCACCCAATACAGATAGTAACAGTTCAACTTTCATAGAAGAAATAGAGAAATTTATCACCCAAAATAAAAACTACCCTCACAAAGAAGCACCGGATCAATGTGGTTTTGTGGGGGAAATTTTATCAAACTTTCAAAGAATAGATCATCCCCATGCTACTTATATTGTTCCAGAGTGTAGAAAAAGAAGCACAAGCTGATAAATTCTTTTTTTATGAAGCAGATATAGTACTGATACCTAAACCTGATTTCAGAAAAGATTGCACAGAAAATAACTACCTACAAACCTCACTTCTGAATACTGATGTAAATATATATAAATATAACCACTAGCACATAAAATAGTTCTGCATTAACAGATGAAATTTTTCCAGGAATGCAAGGATGTTTCATTTTTATGCAATCCATTAATATAATTTGCCATTTTACCAGATATAAGGCGAAAAAATCATATGATTATCTCATGATGCTAAAAAGGCTTTTGGGGCCTTCAACAGAATTCAATATCACTCCCGAATTCAAGAAACACTCAATAAAACAGAAATTAATGATTATTTCTCTGTATGTGTGTATTTTTTTTTTTTTTTTTTTTGAGACAGAGTCTCACTCTGCGCAGGCTAGAGTGCTGTGGTGTCAGCCTAGCTCACAGCAACCTCAAACTCCTGGGCTCAAGTGATCCTTCTGCCTCAGCCTCCCAAGTAGCTGGGACTACAGGCATGCGCCACCATGCCCAGCTAATTTTTTCTATGTATTTTTAGTTGGCCAATTAATTT
>CAUYRT010070639.1:0-19079 GCA_963574885.1 Lepilemur ruficaudatus | reverse complement strand
GAGTGCCGTGGCATCAGCCTAGCTCACAGCAACCTCAAACTCCTGGGCTCAAGCGATCCTTCTGCCTCAGCCTCCCGAGTAGCTGGGACTACAGGCATGTGCCACCATGCCCGGATAATTTTTTACATGTATTTTTAGTTGGCCAATTAATTTCTTTCTATTTATAGTAGAGATGGGGTCTCGCTCTTGCTCAGGCTGGACTCGAACTCCTGACCTTGAGCTATCCACCCGCCTCGGCCTCCCAGAGTGCTAGGATTACAGGCGTGAGCCACCGCGCCCGGCCAGTTTTTCTACTTTTTGTAGAGACTGGGTCTCACTGCGTTGCTCAGGCTGGTCTTGAACTCCTGGGCTCAAGTGATCCTCCCGCCTCGGCTTCCCAAAGTGCTGGAATTATAGGCCTGAGCCACCGCGCCTGGCTGGTTATCACTTCTTATTTCCCAGGCAATTGCAGTCAGATGTCGTCTGGAGCCTGAGTCATCTGGAGGCTCGTTGGGGCTGGATGTCCATGGTGGCACACTCAGGGCTGGTCACTGCAGGTGCTGCTGTGTGATACGTGCTGTCCACGCTGGGAAGGCCTGGGATCATCCGATGGCTTATTCACTCGGGTCTGACGCCTGGGCTGGAAGGGCTCAAGCATCAACTTTGCTGACTGCAGGGGCTCCAAGTGGCCTCGCCAAGTTCAGAGATGGGCAGCCCCTGATGCAGTTTCTGTCACCCCAGAAAGGCACCTTGTGCTCTGTTGTGGCCGGTCCCCATTCCTACCCTTAGCCCCAGGCAACCACTCATCTGCTTCTGTGCATAAACCTGCCTTTCTGGACATTTCGTACAAGGGAACCATCGTCTGTGGTCTTTACATCTGTCTTCCCTCACTTAGTGCCATGCTTTGGGGCCTCCTGCACAGCACAGCATGTGTCAGCGGCTTGTTCCTCATCATTGCAGAGGATGTTCCATCGCGTGGAGAAAGTACACCTTTCCTCGTTCTTGAAGCTCCACCGTCACTCTCGCTCTCTGACCTGCTGTTTCCCCTTCACCTCCATCTTCCCACCCATGGATGTGTGATGGTGTAGCAGATACTGCTGGGGCCTGTCCAGCAGGCAGTTCCCCTGCCACAGAGGTCCTGCCGCTCCACTGCTTCACCGCCTCTTCCAGCCCCTGGTGAATTTCCCAAGCTGAGCCCACCCTACAGAGGATAGGCAGGCGAAGGAAACTGGGAAAGGTTGCCTTGCCAACATAAAGCAAGGAGAAATGCAGTCCCGTCGGCATGTGCTACCTGGAGCCGTACTGCTATCTGGGGGCTGTGGGGTAAGACGTCCCTGACTCTGAGGGTGGCAAAGTGGAAACATGCCACGGCCTGACATCACAGCCATGCTGCTCAGCAAACCACCCTGAAGCCCTGCCTGTGACTCTTCATTCGCTAGACATTAAATCCCACAGTGTGAAGGCTACGTTTAGTTGGCTTTTCTCTAATTTTCAGCTAAAAGCATCCTGACAGGTAGCATTTTCCTAACCTCTGCCCTAGGACTACGGCCCTTACTGCAGCCTTCTACTTGCAAGTGAGGGGTTCCTGAGTTGGGATTTCAAGCCGAGGTCTTTCTCCCAAGACCAACACCCAAATTTAAAATTTAAAATATGTCCCAAGGCCGGGCATGGTGGCTCACGCCTGTAGTCCTAGCACTCTGTAAGGCCAAGGTGGGAGGACTGCTTGAGGTCCGGAGTTCAAGACCAGCCTCAGCCAAAGCAGGACCCCGTCTCTACTAAAAGTAGAAAAATTAGCTGGGTGTGGTGGTACGCACCTGTAGTCCCAGCTACCAGGGAGGCTGAGGCAGGAGGATCACTTGAGCCCAGGAGTTGGAGGTTGCTGTGAGCTATGACACCACCACACTCCAGCCAGGGCCACAATGCAAGACTCCTCTGTCCTAGCCACATCACTCCTCCTCCTGAAGGCCCATTCTCATCACCACTTAAACACCCCCTGGCTCACCACCCCCTCCATCTCATCACAGTGGGTTCTGCTGGGTCCCCCTCCTGGATCCTTCTAGAATTCCTACTGCCATTGCTCACTGGTTCCCACGGATCACAGCAATGGGGTCTGTTAGGTCTCCTCCCTCAGGCTCCTGACTTTTCCTGCCAGTCTCTATTCTGGAGCTGGAAAGACATTTCCAAGGCACAGACCCCATCGTCAACCTCCCTTGTTTTATCTTTAAATTTTTAATTTCTGTTAGAGACAGGATTTTGTTATGCTGCCCAGGCTGGCCTCAAACTCCTGGGCTGAAGTGATCCTCCTGTCTCAGCCTCCTGAGTAGCTGGGACTACAGGTGCACCTCCTTGTTTTAAATATTTAACAGTCCCATCTCCACAACCCACGTGATAAAACTGATGAGAGACTTTGTCTTCTGGCTTTTTCCTGCTTTTGTGGCTTCATCTTGCCCACAAACCCAAAGGTCTGGCCACACTAGGCTGTTGGGAAGTGAGTAAGTTTGCCAAACTATTTAACTCCTTCGTCCCACCCGGTCCTACCCGCTCCTCAGTCACCCTCCTCACTGTGCCAGGCAGAGTGGTCCACAGCTCCACCCCAGCCCCAGGCAGCCTCCCGAGGCTCTATCCCAGTCTGTGGGAGGTTGAAAGAATCACAGCGGTACCGAGACTTCCAGCCCTCCCGGATACTCTGGCTAAGAAACGTCTGTAGCTGTACTCCACCGCATCCCTCTGGACCGTGTGTTACACATCCATCACTCGGAAACGTACCTAAACTTTTACTGAACTTGTATTTTCCACAAGAATTCTGGATACTTACCTCCCACACAAAGGTCCTGACACGAACCCCTTTCAGCATTAGGGCAGGTGGCTGCTCTCAGAAGCAGGCTGCTGCCTCCCCCAGCCCCAGACTCCTCCGAGGGGCAGACTCCGGTGCCGTCCCCGCCCCGGAGTCTCCTACCTTTGCCGGAAGCTGAAGGCTGCTGCTGGTGCTTGGCTGCGTCTGCCCCCGGGCGCAGGTCTGCGGGTTTGTCGCCCTCCCTTTCTGCCTGCCTGGCTTCCTCGGGATGCTTCTCCGCCGACTTCTCCTTGGGTTTTGGAGCTGGGCTGGGGGGAGCCTCCTTTTCCTCCTCACCTGAAATACACGGGGAGTCTGACTGTAACTTACTGAGTCTCCAGGGCACTCGACAGTTCTTCGGTCGCCTGCGTTGGTCCCGAGTAAAGTAGGATAGCCTGGAGACACGCCATCCCACGACACTCTGGGCGGAGAGCTTCTGAAGTCACTGTCGCCAGGCAGGACTTGGCGCGGCGCAGTGGGCCCGCGTTACCTTTCCTGGGCGTGTGTTTGCTTTTGGAAAGCCCCATGGGTGAGCCCACCGCCCCCGCCGGCGCAGGCCCGGCTCCCCGCACCGCCGCGCGTGACTCACAAACGAGGCAGTCGCGAGCGGCCGCGGGTCGCCACGGCAACGCCGCCCTCCGAGCCGGCCTCTCCGCGGCGCCCCCGCCCGCAGGCCCGGCCGCCGTCCTCTCGCGAGAGCTGCCCGCGCGACCGGAAGTGGGCGGTGACCCCGGAAGGCTCCCGTCGGGCGGAGCCGGTCGGTTCGGTCGCCGTCGGGATCCGTCGTCGGCGGAGTTCGCGTCCGCTCTGCCTCTTCGAGGGGCGCCGCCGCCGGCCTGGCCATGGACGGTAAGAGGCCGCTGCCCCCGCCCCGGGAGCGCGCGGGGCCGCTGTTCCCCCCGGGCCGCGGACGGGGCTCCGGCGGGGCTCCGGGGGCCTCGATCCCCGATCCTGACCTCGGAGCCCAGACCCCGTCCCCGGGGCCTCGACCCCCGACCCAGGACTTCTTAACGCGGGCCTCGACCCCAGATCTCCCCTGCCTCCAGCCCTCCTCCGGGTCTTGCTGCCTTTTCCCGCGAGCTCCAGTCGCGGGGACCGCTGCCGCCTTTGGGCCCCGGAGTGTCGGGTCAGAGGGCACCGGGAAAGGTGACACTTGCAGCCCCTACCCCCAGAACAGCATCAGGAGAAATAGGCAGAGCTCGGAGGAAAAGTGCTCCCTGAGCCCCAGTAGGTTGTAAGCGGCCGGCCTCACCCCAGCTCTGGGAGGTGCGGACTGTACGCCCCATTCTACGGGACGGGGAGACAGGCTGGGAGGGAGCCAGGCAGGACCAACGCCCGACAGGTGACTCCCTAGTCCTGACCTTTCCCCTTCAGGGCCGCTCTGTGCTCAGGGTCACCAAAGCACGGGAACAATCTGGTAAATGAATGTGCCTGTGTTTGCGGAAATGATTATGGGCTGACGTGGGACGCTTGTAAAAACACGTTTTGAAGTGTAAAAGTTATGGTACAACCATGTCATTGTCATGGAGGAAATGTGTAGAGGTTTTTCTGCGGATTGCTCCAGAGAAGATGAAAGATAGCACCTAACTCCTTCCCCACTCAAAAAAATTGGCTTTTGCTCCACGGCTCATTCTGCTCTTTTGAGGGAACTTTCCTTAGGCCCCTATCAGTTTTCTCCAGAGTTAGGTTTTACCTTGACGAGCTTTCTGTTCTCCAGAGTCAAATTCTACCACACACGTCTAGATGGGAGAGGTGAGGCTGGGAGGGAGGGTGATTTGGCCAGCGTCACACAGCAAGTCAGATGGGCTGGGCCTCACCAGGCCAGCACTGTTTTGCCTGAACCCTGGGTCTGGTTAGCTGTTTTCCAAAGTCACAGACGACTTTGGCCCTGGCCAGCGCCTGTGCCGATAGATGGTAGATTGACAGACGCACAGAGCACATTTGAAACCGGGTAGATCTCAGCCAGGAACCTCGGTTTGCATTTGTGAACACTCGGAACCCTCATTCTAGTTACAGGTTTCATTTCCTCGTTTTGGGTTAGTGTGGTAACCCCTTTTAGGAATTGGGTGTCACCGCCACTCTGCAAATTTAGAAATTGAATAAATTGACATCAGGCCAAATGTACGTGGCTCTGCGGTTTTGGTGAACGAGTAGCAAATGTGGGTATAAGGAGATTCACTCACTAAGGCACTTCAGTCTCCTTGGTTGCTGAGTGTGGGCAGGGAAGGTCCCTGAGCCCGATTTTGACAGCTCGGAAATGGCTGCTTCTGTGGAATCTGCTCTTCGATGGCAGAAGAGTTATCACCTTGCTGTTTGTATCCATTTACCTTTCAGTAGAAAGAGTATATAAAAAAGAGACTGCAGGCCTGGTGTTTTGGCTCATGCCTATAATCCTAGCACTTTGGGAGGCCAAGGCAGGAAGATCCCTTGTGGTGAGAAGTTCAAGACCAGCCTCAGCAAGAGTGAGACCCTGTCTCTACTAAAAATACAAAAATTATCCAGGCATGGTGGTACACGCCTGTAGTCCCAGCTACTCGGGAGGCTGAGGCAAGAGGATTGCTTGAGCCCAGGAGTTTGAGGTTGCTGTGAGCTATGATGACGCCACTGCACTCTAGCCCGGGCAACAGAGTGAGCCAAAAATATCTCTTGAGTCGTCACCACAGCCAAGTGCTATATCCATCTCTTCATCTGTTCTCACACTAACCCCTTGAGCTTGGCTGGTGCCATCCTTGTGTTCCCAGTGAGGAAGCAGGTTTAGGGAGGGTCTGCGTGTGCTGGAGCCCGTGGCTAGCAGGGACCAGAGCTGGCTCACTGGTCTGTCTTCTGATCCGCTGTCAGAGGCCTCCCTGAAGGCGCCAGGCAAACACGATCACTGTCTGTGTGTAGGAGGATCGTAGTGAGCCCACCTCCTTATTAGAAGTGTTACTTACCACATCTCTTAAAATCCTCAAACCGTTTCCTCTCTCTTTGCAGATACCCTGTTCCAGTTGAAGGTATGTACTGAATGACTGTTCATCCCAACCCTGCCCTGATAGTTAGCAAATGAGGAGAGATAGTGTAAGTCACTCAGAGCCCCAGAAACAAAGTCGGGGGACAGATTATAACAGAGCCACTGCCACACAGTGCTCAGCCTGCTGACCAAAGAGGGGATTGAGTTGGCTTGATGGCATATTAATTCCTTCCTTATCTCAGGCACTTAGGCTCATCCATGAAAGACTGACTGTAGTATCTTTCAGAAACACAACTTGGGTGTTATGTGCATGCCTTGATGTCCTGCTAGGCATTTAAAACCCAAATGTGGCCTCAAATCCTTTAAGATCCCATTTGAAGAAGAGCTTTCTAGACAGCAAAGTATTCCTCTTATCTGGGGTGCTCTTTGTACCTTCCAGTACTCCAGGGCATGTTTCTGAACATTTCCCTTAAATGCTACTGGTTCTGAGATACTGAGCAGAAGTGATGTGCACAAGCTACTGAATGTAGTTTTAGGATATTCTTAGGATATTCTCGTGGGGACAGGAGGGACTGATGGGAAGGTGCCTGCAAGGAGGCAGCATGCCAGGGCGGCCGTGAGCACACGCACTGCAGGCTTTGCACCTCCTGCCCCGCGCTGGGCCAGGCTGGTTGGCGAGTGTGTGGGAGCCAGCGTGGGCCCAGGCTGGGCTCTGGGGACCCAGGCCTGGCGGGGGGCTCTGCCTGTCTGACTCGGATGTTCTGCCATCTGTTCAGTTCACAGCGAAGCAGCTGGAGAAACTGGCCAAGAAGGCAGAGAAGGACTCCAAGGCCGAGCAGGCCAAAGTGAAGAAGGTGAGGGCTGTGGGGTGTCTCCACGCTCATGGCTTCTCTGGGTCTATGTTCTGTTCTTTTCTACCCTCGTTTTTGTTTTCTGCATGTTTTTAAGTCTTTGCGTGTGTGTGTGCATCCAGAAGCAGGCACTTTCTCCGTCATGATTTAATTCTCACCATGACTTCCAGCTTTAAAACATTCGCTTCTCACATGAGACCAGCAGGCTTGAGGGAAGGGAGGTGCCAGGTGTGATGGAGCCTGGCATGGCTGCGGCCTCTGCCCCCACATCCCCTCCCAGCTCACCGAGGGCGTCCAGAGCAGAAGGATGGTGTATTGCCTTTGTTCTTTAGCTGTCTGTTCTTTATTCAATTCTGATGTTCTGAACTTCTTTTTACCATGAGTTGTGCAGGAAGTGGGCTTCCAGCTGCCCGCCACAGTCCTGTGTTTAGCCCTCTCTTCTATGTAGAGCTGGTGCCTTGGGCATCAGAATCCAGGCAGAGGCATAGGGGCCTGTCAACAGGCTGGAACCTCTCTTGGCGGCCTCCCAGGAAGGGGCCGCTGCCTCCTGGTGGGTAGGGCTGG
This sequence comes from Lepilemur ruficaudatus, assembly GCA_963574885.1. NCBI lineage: Eukaryota > Metazoa > Chordata > Mammalia > Primates > Lepilemuridae > Lepilemur > Lepilemur ruficaudatus. Next base: position 11,902 of record CAUYRT010070639.1, on the reverse strand, counting down.
AGGAAAGTGGGGGGTCTGACTGCTCTTGTAGCCTGTCAGCCAAATCTTGTGCAGTTCTTAACACTTTGCCTAACAGATGAAATGGGTACTGGGGTATTAGATTTTGGTAACTCCTCCCCCAAACTCAGGCTTCCCAGGGCAGAGCGGGACCAGAGAGTAACTCTATAGTCTGTAGACTATATAGGCGCTTTGTGCCTTTTCCATCACGGTTGTGCCCCCACCCCCCGGACACTGAGCATCACCGACGTGTGCTGGTGTGAGCGGGGCCGGGACATCGGTGGGAGCAGAACCCCCTTCCCAGGCCGGTGCTATTGCTCCATCCTGGACTCTTGTGCTCCCAAGCAGGCTCAGGGCCTGGGCATCTGCATTTGTACGAAGCTCACAGGCCCATCTGATGAGTGTACCTGGAAAGGACTGTGAAGGGCCCCACCCCAGGGTAGCGAATGGTCAGCACCAGGTTCCTGGCAGGAGACACACAAACCACTGAGTTCTCTCAGCTGTCATTTCCCCCCCGAATTCTAGGCCCTTCAGCAGAAAAATGTGGAGTGTGCCCGTGTGTACGCCGAGAATGCCATCCGCAAAAAGAACGAAGGCGTGAACTGGCTCCGCATGGCGTCCCGCGTGGATGCAGTGGCCTCCAAGGTGCAGACAGCCGTGACTATGAAAGGGGTGAGTGCCGCGCCCGGTGCCAGGTGGGCTGCAGCAGGGACGGGCTTTGTGGGTCGGATCTGGGCAGCTCCCAGAGTTGTGGGAAGATGGATCAGCTTGGAGCTGTGGCCGGGGAAGTGCCGGCTCCGACACAGGTGAGGCCGGCCCTGGGGCCACACTGACTTTACCGGAAGGACCACGCGGTGGGTCTTGGGCCTTCAGCGTCACACACGGCGCAGAGCCTGCATGGCCTCCTGGCTGGGGCAGGGAAGTCACGTCTGAACCTTCGGTTCTGTCCTGGGGATTCCTTCCAAACAAGGTGGACCAGAAGAGGAAGCCAGTCCTGAAGACCTGCTGTGTCACCCCCTTTCTCGAGTGGCCCAAGTGCTGGTGCTCCTTGTCTTGTCCATTCAGTTGACAGCATTTCCTGAGGACCTGCGTTTTGTTGGGGTGAGAGTTCAGGGGACTCATCCTGCTCCCTCCCCCAATCCTCTCCTGTCCCAGGTGACCAAGAACATGGCGCAAGTGACCAAAGCCCTAGACAAGGCCCTGAGCACCATGGACCTGCAGAAGGTCTCTGCGGTGATGGACAGGTTTGAGCAGCAGGTGCAGAACCTGGACGTGCACACATCGGTATGTGGTCTGGGGGCACGGGAGGGCATGCCGGCAGCACGGCAGGAGGGGGCTTGCAGGCTTGCCTGCCATCTGCACACACATGTTTGCTCCCCGCTGTCACCAAGCATCCTGTGTGCTAGGTCCCTGCCAGGACCTCAAGACGGAGGGGTGGGCAGGGCAGAGGACCTCCTCCAGGGCACCTGCTCCCTCTGGGGAGTCCCAAATGGTAGCGAGCACAGGGAGATATGGAAAAGTGCCCACCTGAGGCAGGTAGATATGGTCGTAGCGCTGGGTGTGTGGCAGGCAGGGTTCCAGTGGAGGACGAGGAGCCAGAGAAGGTTCATTGAGAGAACAGGCTGAGAAGGTGGCGGCTGTGGGGGGAGCTGTCCTCCGGGCCCTATGGGCCGGGCCCCACCTGTGCCTCTCAGACATGCCCACCTCTCCCAGGTGATGGAAGACTCCATGAGCTCAGCCACCACGCTGACCACGCCCCAGGAGCAGGTGGACAGCCTCATCGTGCAGATCGCGGAGGAGAACGGCCTGGAGGTCCTGGACCAGCTCAGCCAGCTGCCCGAAGGCGCTTCTGCCGTGGGCGAGAGCTCCGTGCGCAGCCAGGAGGACCAGCTGTCTCGGAGGTGGGATCAGCGCCCCCAAAATGTTGTGCCGTGAGCCCCATGCGCCAGTGCTGTGGGAAGGAAGGGGGAGTGATGGGTCAGAGGCTGCTCCAGGACAGCTCGAGCTCTGGCCTTGCAGGGAGCAGGGGTCTCAATGCGGAGCCCCCACAGCGCAGCAGGCTGTCAGGAGGGCGGCCCCCGTCCCGAGTCTCCAGGCCTGGCACATGCCAGCTCTCCCAGAAGGCTGCCGGGTGTGCATTAGGTGTGGCGTTGACACACGCAGCCCGCTGTAGAAAGGGAGACCTTTGCCCGTCCTGGTGTAAGGAACATGCGTGGAACACGCACGGCTGTTTCCAGGGTCTGTCACTCACGTTGTCTCGGGACAGCTGAGAAAGCTGGAGCTAAGGAACATGATCCCTGCGCCCAGATGGAGGAGGGGCCCCTGCCCCTCTCACCTGCGTCCTGTTGTTGGTTCCAGGTTGGCTGCTCTGAGGAATTAGCCCCCACCGTGTGCACCGCCACCTCTGCTCTGCGACGTGCTGGAAGGCTCCCGTCCCCCCACTGCGTCCGCCACTGCCTCAGCCCCTCTCACCTGCCAGGCCTGGGTGGCCCCAGAATTGTCCCTTTCTCTTAGAGTGGGCGGTGGTCTGTGTGCTGATGTCGAGTTTGCACAAACCATGGGTGACTTCTGACTCTGGGCTCACCTCTGCTGTCCGTGGAGTTGATGGGGACTGGCCAGCAGATGCTGCGTGGACTCCAGCCCCACGCTGTGGGGCCTTCAGACTCTGCGCGACACAGACACACCGCTCACCCCAGCCAGTGGCAGGGCTGCCCTGCTGCCAGGCAGCTCTGGAGCCCCCCAGCGTGTGGGGGTCCCACTGAGTGGACGGACACAGCCCAGGAGGGCTGGTGGCCTGTGACCCTCCTCCATCGTTCCAGGTGGGGTCTCGGCCGCCTGCCAGACTTTGGGACAGCCACCGCCCAGCTCTGGGCCCGCTTGCGCCTACCCTGGTCCTCGTCCTTGCCCTGCTCCACCTCCTCGGGTGCCTTGGGCCTTGTGGGCTGCAGTCAGCTGCCCCGGCAGCGCGGGCTCTTTCTGCCAGGGGCCCGTCCTTGGGGCCTCTCGTTCCTCTGTGGCCGTGCTGCCGCGTGGCTCTCCTGTCCAGACTGCGCCCCTCCTGCCTTGCCAGCCTGGAAGCCAGAGTGGCTGGTGGAGGGAGCCTGGGAGAGTCACCTTGGCAGGGCCAGAGCGAGGCCCTGTGGCAGACCTGCCCCTTGTGGCCATGGTGGGCTTGCTGGGGCTGGCCACGAGGGTGGGTTCTGGGCATGGGCTACTGTTTGTGTTTTTCCTGTTTCCTAAAGTTTACTTCATTTTCCTGGGTTTTTGGGTTTGTTTGTTTTTTTTTTTTTTTTGCCAAAGTAGAAGGAACAGGCAGCAGGTGGGGAGCTTGGGGCGGCTGTAGCCCTCACCCCAGCGGACTGCAGCCTGTGTCTGCGGCTCTTCTGTACAGAGCGCGGAGACCTTTACCTTGATCCACAGCGTTTGGTTCTTTTCGAGACATGGCACTGGGGGGCCTGGATGTCGGGGTGGGGGTGGAGGCTCTTGTGTGTGGTCCCCTCTGGTCTTCCCCAGAATCCACCCTTGTGCGGGGCTGGAGAGAAGATCCCTGTGTCCCTCGTGGCTGACGGCCTTGGGAAGCGTCCATGTCCCCCAGAGGGTACAGCGCCCCACAGGGCCACGCGGGGGGCTGCCTTGGCCCCATCTCCTCGGTTCACAGAGGGAGAATGGGTGTGTTCACCCTTCTTCTAAAATGCTGTATAATTTACCCCAGAAAATGTTCTCGGGCTTTGCTTTGGTGGCCTTGGGTGGGGCTGAGGGACCCTAAGTGAGGCCCTCATCCCCAACTTCGGAGGCTGAGGAGCGGGGCCTGGAGTCTCAGTCCCAGGTGCCCACTGGACGGGGTGGGGTGGCGCGTGGAGTGCAGGGTCTCGGGCCCCAGCAGACCAGCGGAGTTGGACTCTGCAGTTGCAAAATTTACCTGTTTTACTTTGAAGTAATTTTAAACGTGCAGGAAAGCTGGGGAGCGCACAGTTTCTGTGTGCCTGCCACCCAGTGCTGCTCACCGTAGCTTCCTGGTTATCCATGCAAGTCTGCCCAGCTGGGAAACGGCCGACGCCACGGGACCAGCCAGCCTCCTTCCTGGTGGTTTCTGGTCCCTGGTCATCCCAGTCGGCATGTCCTGGGTCCTGCCCCCAATCCGGGACAGCCCTCACTTTGTCTTCACGCATTGAACAGTTTGGAAACTTGCTGTCCAGTTATTTTGCAGGACGTTTGTCCACTTGGGTTGGTGTGGCGTCTCACGTGCTGAAATCGAGGTGGTTGTATTGGCAAGAAGGCCACAGAAGTGGCCTCAGCCACGTGGGGCGTGTGACGTCAGTGTGTCTCGTTGCTGGTGACTGATTGCACCGCCGGGCTCGGGTGGCGTCTGGCAGGCTTCTCCGCTGTGGCGTGATCCTCCCCTTTTAATTAAAGTGTCTTGTGGAGCGATTGTCACACACTGTGCAGACTTGTCCTTTTCCCTGGAACGCTGGCGTCTGTCGACGAGTCTTCCTGGTGACAGTGACTGTGAGTGATTGGAGCTCTGCTCTGAGGAGGAGTTCCTTCTCGTTGCTCCTGTCAGTCTGGACCCCTGGGTGTGTGTCGCGTGGGGTACGGGGCGCATCGTTCTCTGTGGCTCTAGGCGTGTCAGTTGGGGTGTCCTTTCGGCTCACTCGGTTGCGCCCTCACTTTGCAGCACTGCAGGGTGCTCTGGCCCCAGCCCCGGCCCTGGCCATTTCCCCACGTAGCCCCAATTCTTCTGGGTGGGGAGCAGTGTTGAGAAAACAATGTCCGGGCCTGAGGTGTGCTCACGGTTACCGCACGCCTCTGCCTGGGGCCTGCACGGCACACGGCCAGGAAACATCTGCAGCCACCTTCTGCATGCATCAGAGACCACGGGTCTGCATGGACACCGTAAGACTCAGTCTGGCACCCCGCTCTTCATTTGTAACTTTTCTGACTGCAAACCTGCGTCTTCCATAGTCACCTTCTTGCTGATTTTTGTACACATTTTCAGAATTGCGAACCACACTCTTCTAAGACGTCCTCTGCTACCCAGAGGACAGCGTGTGTGTATAATTGTCAAAACATCCATTAGGTTGTTCTCTTCCACACCCTTTCACCGTGGCGGTCACTCTCTTAATTTGTCTATGTTCCATGTGGGTCCCCCATCCTGGCTGGCTGTGGAGTGGGGAGACCCATCTCTGCCTTCAGCTAGAGGCATGAGCCAGCCCCAGTGCTCCGGGTCCATCAGCTGCCTGAGCCTTTCAGACTTGAGAAATGCAGCTGTGGCCCTTTCCTGGGAGGGAGGGCCTGGCGAGGGCAGGTGGGGTGCAGCTTAGGGCATCTACCTGCACCCGAAAGTGGAACTCTGCCATCTGCCTGCACGCCAAAGTGGAGCTCTGTGCCATCTGCCTGCACCCTAAAGTGGAGCTCTGTGCCACCTGCCTGCACCCCAAAGCGGAGCTCTGTGCCATGGGGTGGGCTACAGCCTCCCCTGCTTCACGCAGCCTCTTACCGGAATTCCCAGGTCTCTCAGTCGGGTGCCCTCCTCTCCCCTCGTCTGGAAAGGTCTCAGAGTGAGGGATGAGTGTCCTACCTGTAGCACACAGGAAGGATGCTGAGGACCGAGTACGTTCCTGGGGCAGCTGAGGGAGAGAGGGTGTTAGGAGAAAATGCTCCGTTAGAAAAACTGAGCGTAGAACCTCTGCAGCCCGCCAGGGGGCCTCCGCAGGCTCTCTCCCCAGCCAGAGGAGTCAGCCGGGCTGAAAGGGGACTTGGGCGGAAACCCTGTCACACACTCAGCAGCTGTCCCTTCTGGAGGGGCTGCTGGCCAGAGGCGGCACCCAGGGAGGGCGGCACCAACCCCACCCCACTCGGCAGGGCCCCCACTCACCTTTGTCCAGCCACGGAGTTCTCGTCGCTTCGGGCTCCCAAGGGCGCTGCAGAGCCCAGCGGGCACCTGTTCCCGCCAGCACCACGGGCTGTGGTCACCCTCCAGCCTTCTCTAGTGACATCAGCTCTGAGGGACATGGGCCCAGGGGCCCCACGCTTGCTCACAAAGGGCTTCCGAGGGAAAACTGCAAACGCAGGGGCTGTGTAGGGTCGGCGTCCCCCGGCACAGCGCAGGGTGCCGGGGCAGAGGAGTCCTTCCTTCATGTGAAACCCAAGCCTGTCTAGACGGGGCGTCCTCAGAGGTCTGGCCTGGAAGGGGGGCAGCTAGCGTCGGGGCCCCGCCCTGTGTCCGTGCTAGGCTATTCATCCCAAGACACCCTCCAGCTGCCCTGTGGGAAGGACTGAGCACCAGTCCCCACTGATGATGAGGGCTGTGTGCCAACCACCTCGGTCCGGGTGGGTGTGCCCAGGCCTGCAGTTCACAGTGCAGACCTCAGTTTCCCTCTTTATCAGAGGAGGCTGCAAATGCAGGTCCCTGGGCCCTTCGTCAGACACACACAGCCAGAGTGGGCTGGGCTGGGCTGTGCACGGGGGTGTCTGCAGGTACATGTGCGCACACGCATGCACACGGAGTGGCCGCTGTAACCTGGACCATGTGTTTTTAAAGACCCTCAGGCCACATCTGTGGTGAGCCCTTTTCAGGCTTCCTGAGGCTTCCTTCCTGCCCCGGTGTCCAGCCAGGAGCTGTTTCCACAAAACCTGCTCCCAGGAGCACCCTCGGGGGCCAGGCACTGACGACACACACCCTCAGGGTTTGAAGGTGCTTTTATTGAGGGTCTGCTGGGGGGCTGTGGCCCGAGCTGTCCCCAGGTGTCCTGCCCCAGGGAGCCCAGGCGCCAGCTCAGGAAAGAGGCTGGTCCTCGTGCACGGAGTGGGGTTCCTGGTCCCCGGTGGGTCACAAGAGACGCAGACTGAAGATCAGGGAGGCCAGGGCGGCCAGCAGGGCCCCCGGCTGGTGGTGGAGGGTGGAGGCCTCTGAGTAGCCGTACTGGGTCCTGCAGGAGCCGCCCAGCTGGTCCAGCGGGATGGGCTCCTCCTCGGGAGCTTGCAGGTGGTTGCTTGCCTGGGGATAGACACCGGTGGGGCAGCCTGCCTGTGGGCAGGAGCGGGCAGAGGAGCATGGGTGGCCCCATCCTCACCTGCTCCACAGCCTCAAAGACCCTCAGCAGGTTGTCAGCCAGCGCACCCCTGACCTCCGCCTCCGTCCAGTTCCTCCTGAGCAGCTCTGCGATCAGGTCTGGGTACTTGGAGACGTCCTCCAGTCCCGTGGGGAGCCTGTGTGGAGGCCGGGAGGACCAGGCTTTGCAGACACGGGCCCACCTGGGCCCTCCCGGGGCATGTGGAGGCTGGCGGAGTGGTCTTCAGAGCAAGGCGTCCTGGGCCCGTCCTCAGACACACTTCCCTCCGCCAGGCCCCTTGGGACATGGTCGTCCCCAGGACAGAAGTCTCACCACCTTACCTTGTCACGCCATCAAAGTCCCCACCAAAGCCCACGGCTCCGGCTCCGGCCACCTTCCTGATGTAGTCCAGGTGGTCTGCCCAGGGAGCAGCAGGTGTGGGTCCCAGGTGAGACCCTCCCCAGCTCAGACACTGTGACTGCTCACGCCCCACCTACCGGCCACTTGGGACAGGTTGGCCTCTCTTGCGCAGGACACGTAGTCGTTGTAGAAGTTCACCATCACCAGGCTGCCCGTCTGGTTCTGCTCCAGCGGAAGAGGTCAGAGCTGCGGGCTGGGGCCCGCCCAGGAGGCAGAGCACCCTCCAGCCCCACCCACCCACGCCCCGCAGGCCTCACCACCAGCAGCAGCACGTCGTCAGGCACGTTGCGCCGGCTCGCACACAGGCTAAAAGCCGAGGAGTGGCTGAAGATGACCGGGGCCATGGACAGCTGCAGAGCCGCCTTCATGGTGGCCACCGACACGTGGGCCAGGTCGATCATGACGCCCAGGCGGTTCATCTCCCGCACCACGCGCTGGGGAGAAGGGGTCCGGGGTCCACTCTCCACCACCCCAGAGTCCCAGTGTGGTGGGGGAGGGCTCAGTCCCCCAGCTGGACCAGGTGTTGTCAATTAACCCTTCAGTGGCCGGAAGTTTGGCGGCCACCCCGGGTTCCTGCTGAGAACCCACCCTGGGATGACCCCCACTGACTCCATTCTATAGATGTGGAAACCGAGTCGGTAGAAACCTCGTCTCGGCCACTCCCGGGCCCTCTGCCTTCTACCCCAACTCACCTGCCCGAAGAGTGACAGGCCTTGGCTCTGGGCCTCGTCACTTCCAGTGTCCACCAGCCAGTTGTCGGCCCTGGGGGAGCAAAGGGTGAGTGCTCAGAAGGGCAGAGTGGTGGCCTCAGCCCAACCCCGTCCGCCTGCGGGGGAGGCCTGGCCTGGGGTCACAGGGAGAGGGGTTGCCCAGGGCACAGGGTGTCCTCACCAGGGCGTGTTGCAGCTGTGGGTGAGCGTCAGGTACCGCATGCCCAGCTGGTAGAGCGCACGCAGGACGCCCAGACTGCTGTCGATGGAGTGGCCGCCCTCCACGCCGATCAGACTGGCCACCCGGCCCTGCCGGAAGGCCTGCCGGATGTCTGTGAGGAGACAGGGCGGAGTTGGGCCCCCAGCGTCCGGGAGGTCAGAGACACCCCCTCGAGCGGTGCCAGCTCTCAGGACGAGGGGGGTGGGGGACTCGGGGCCTCGGGGCCGGGCCAGGACCCCACCTGCACTGGTGGTGACACACTGGAAGGTCTCGGGGTACATCTGGCACATGCGGTGGATGACGTCCATCTGCTCCAGCGTCCTCCTCACGGTGTCTTTGTCCTGGGTGTCGCAGGGCGTGTACGCAGACCAGAACTGGGGGCCACGAGGACGGAGAGCTGATGGCGCCAGGCCCACCCCACGTGCAGGTGGCTATTTCCCGTCCCCCTGGGAAGCCTCCCTATGGCCTCGGTGCCTGTGGCGGACAGGAAGGGCCCCACCCCAGCCAGGCCCAGGGGCAGATGGGACAGACCCCAGGGTGGGGCAGGACGCACCTGGCCCCCCACGAAGCCAGCCCTCAGCTTGGGGATGTTGGTGTGCGTGCCGGTCAGGGTGGACAGGTTGGCCCCTGCGTCCTGCAGCTGGTTGTTGAACCTTTTCAGCAGCTGCCAGGGCAGGTCGTTGTGCCTGGGGGACCCAGGTGGTCAGGGCAGTCACTCGGGGCCTCCCGGCTGCCCCTGCACGTCCTCCTGCTGCTCAGGGGCCAGGACTAAAGCCCAGGCCGCAGGGGCGAGGTATCAGCTGCTACCCGAGGTGACCGGTGACCGGAGCTCACTGCACGCTGGGGTTGGCGGGAGGGTGCGTGACGAGTGCAGGGCCTGGGGCCACACACTCCTCGCTGCTTCTGACACTTCCCAGTTTAAAGATTAAGTCTGCATCTTGCAGGGAGGGGGCTGGACAGCAGGTGCAGGATTTGGGGGTACCCAGACCCCTCTGCTGCCTCTGTCCCTAGGGAAGAGCCCTGCACCCGCTTCCAGGGGGACCCCTCTGTGCTTCCGGAGGACCGGGCTGTGATGCTCCCCAGAGCTGGTGGGGGAGGACGAGGAGCAGGGAAGGAGGCTGGGGGCTGCCGGGAGCTCACTGGGAAGCAGTGCTCAGCGTCCCCAGGCAGCACCCGCCCTGATCTGTGACCGGCTGTGAGGACAGACAGAGGGGGCTAGGCCTGGCCCCCCACCCTGGGGCTGCCCTGGGAGCGTGTCTGCTGGGACAAGGTGACGGCCCCACCCCTGCCTCGTTTCCACCTCTAATTCCAGCTCCCTCCTCTCCCTGTTTCCTCCTCTGCATCACGGGGACATCTCTGTCCCTTCCACAGAGGGTCAACTGTGAGCAGTGTTAGGATTATACCAAGTGGCACAGTCGCCACCTTCATGGGGCCCCAATCCACCTGCCCTCGGCTCTCCCATGCAGCTCCTTAGGGGAAACTGAGGACGCCCTACCTTTCCCGGTCCCATCATCTGTGCCCTCCCTGGCTGGTGCCACGCCCGCCCCAGCAAATGGGCTCACATCTCAGACTCTGGTGTGAAAGTCCCTCGCCTCCTAGGACAGAGGTCTGAGGGGATCTCCTCCTGGCACACTTGGGGACCCCCCCCAGTGCAGCTGTCATCTTCTGTCCTCCGAGGGTTGTGTGATTTGACTGAGGTGACGGGCCTGGCCGTGCCCAGCTGTTGGCACAGAGCTGGTGCATTTGCTGCACAGAAGGGCGGATGAGCCCAGCAAGGACCTGCCAAGGTGGGGTGGGGGCTGGGCAGGGCTCCCAAAATGGGACTTTACTCCTTTGCCTAAAAATCGATCCAGGGGCCGGGCGCGGTGGCTCACGCTTGTAATCCTAGCACTCTGGGAGGCCGAGGCAGGCGGATTGCTCAAGGTCAGGAGTTTGAAACCAGCCTGAGCAAGAGCGAGACCCCGTCTCTACTACAAATAGAAAGAAATTAATTGGCCAACTAAAAATATATAGAAAAAATTAGCCGGGCGTGGTGGCGCATGCCTGTAGTCCCAGCTACTAGGGAGGCTGAGGCAGGAGGATCGCTTGAGCCCAGGAGTTTGAGGTTGCTGTGAGCTAGGCTGACGCCACAGCACTCTAGCCTGGGCAACAGAGTGAGACTCTGTCTCAAAAAAAAAAAAAAAAAAAAAAAAAATATATATATATATATATATATATATATATAGATCCAGGGTCCCTCGGGACCCTCAGGCCACCCCAGGAGGAGGCAGAAGCAGCATTTGGGGCCACTCTCTGCTCCTCTTCCCTCCTCCCTCCTCCTGCAGCCTTGCTGGAGACAAGGTGGAGGGTGGGGCTTCAGGTCCAACTGCAAAACCACCGTTCTGGAGCTAATCAGATCCACCCACCTCATCTTGTGTGTGCTGGGGCAGCGTCCTCAGCAGGGGTGTGGGGTCAGGGTAGCCTACTCAAGGAGTGAGCCCTAGGACCAGCGCCTGTGGGAGAGACTGCTGGCTGCCTCAGTTATTCATTCTTTTCCTCCTCCCCCCATTAGCAAAACACCCTATGTTTTGCAGGATACACAGCCATTTAGAATAAAGATACTTCCTTGCCCCTGTACAGCTGGGTGTGGCCGTATGATCAAGTCCTGTCCTGTGACATCTTCCAAGAACTGTCCTTGACACACAGCAGTTGCTCACCCTTTCTTTGTCCCTTCCTCCTTCCTGCTGGCTGGCATGCAAACGTGATGGCTGGAGCTGGTGCAGCCATTTTAAACCACGAGGTGGCTGTGGGAACGGTGGCCGTGCCAGCACTCTCCCTGGAATTCTGTGCTGTTGGAGCTACTTATTTGGGTCTTCCACCTGCAAGAGTAGCTAATACTAATTGATCCACTATTATTGGTTTTGATTCTGGCTGCCAAGCTACCCTAAGCTTTCTACCTCTTTTGGCAAATCCCAGCCCCCTAAGCATTCCTGGCTCTTTTAGCCATTTACCCTTCATGTGGGCCTCTGCACGGCCCCCAGCACCTGAACTCAGATCCCCTGTCTCTGTGCCCAGCTGCCCCAAGTTTCCTAGAAAGAAGGGACAGCTTCCCTAATCCTCTGGCTCCTACAGCTGGTGACTTCCACCTGCCCATGCTGGGCCCAGACCCTCCCCTGCCAGACAGCTGGGACACCAGGGTGGGAGCCCAGGGAGGTGGCCCTGAGAGGCAGGGAGGGGCGGATGGGAAGAAGGTGTGCACTGGCCCCACGGCGGCCTTCCTCCCTTCTGGGGTTGCCTCTGTTCCCTGCATTTCTTTTTCTTTTTTTTTTTTTTTGACACAGAGTCTCACTCTGTTGCTCGGGCTAGAGTGCTGTGGTGTCAGCCTATAGCTCACAGCAACCTCAAACTCCTGGGCTGAAGCGATCCTTCTGCCTCAGCCTCCCAAGTAGCTGGGACTACAGGCATGTGCCACCATGCCCGGATAATTTTTTCTATATGTTTTTAGTTGGCCAATTAATTTCTTT
>CAUYRT010070637.1:0-15468 GCA_963574885.1 Lepilemur ruficaudatus | reverse complement strand
TATTACATGTTTATCCGTTGATAGATATTTTGAGTTTTTTCTACTTTTGGTTATTATGAATAACGATACTATGAACATACTTGAACAAGTTTCTATCTGGACACCTTAATTTCTCTTGGTTATGTACCTAGGAGTGGAATTGCTGGATTGTAGGATAAATTAATACTTAACCTTTAAGAAACTGCCAAACTATTTTCCAAAGTGGCTGCACCAATTTATGTTCCTACCAGCAGTGTCAAGGTTCCAGTTAAGGGGTATGAAGTGGTATCTCGTTTGGTTTTTTCATTTCCCTAGTGACTGTTGATGTTGAGCATCTTTTCATGTGCTTATTGGCCATTCATATTTTTTTTTCAGAAATGTCTATTTAGAGCCTTTTCCTGTTTTTAAGTTGGGTTTGTCTTTTTATTATTGAGTTGTCAGACTTTTTTAATACAGTCTTTTTTTTTTTGAGACAGAGCCTTACTCTGTTGCCCGGGCTAGAGTGAGTGCCGTGGCATCAGCCTAGCTCACAGCAACCTCAAACTCCTGGGCTCAACCAATCCTTCTGCCTCAGCCTCCCAAGTAGCTGGGACTACAGGCATGTGCCATCATGCCTGGCTAATTTTTTCTATATATGTTTTTAGTTGGCCAGTTAATTTCTTTCTATTTATAGTAGAGACGGGGTCTCGCTCTTGCTCAGGCTGGTTTCGAACTCCTGACCTTGAGCGATCCGCCCGCCTCGGCCTCCCAGAGTGCTAGGATTACAGGCGTGAGCCACCGCACCCGGCCTATAGGTTTAACTTTTTGAGAAACTGTCAAACTGGTTTTCAAAGTGATCATTCCATTTTATATTCCCACCAGTAGGGTATGAAAGTTTGAGTTTTTCTACATCTTCATCAACATTTGGTGGGGTCAGTCTTTCTCTTTTTCTTCCTTTTTTTTTGCAATTTTTAAATTGAGATAAATTCACATAACAAAATTTATTGTGTTAAAGTGTACAATTCAGTGGTTTTTAAAATAAAGTTGTGCAACTATCTAATTCCAGAACTTTTCTATCTCCCCAGAGAGAAACCTTGTACCTGTTTGTAGGTACTCTTTTCCAGTTCTTCTGAGCCAGATGTATTCTTAATCACAATCTGTATCATCATTTATACATCAGTCTTTTTTTACTTATTCTGCCTTACTAGAGAAATGGGATATTTCTATATTCCTCTCACTGACAAAAATAAGAGCTTTTTCATTAAAAAGAGGGTGCTGGTGGATGAAGGAATGAAAAGCTGTTAGAAGATTGTCATCATTATTTATCTGCCTTACCAGGAGAGAGCAAAGTATACTGTTTTATAACTAATGCATTGCTTTTTCTAGTATAACACAAAGCTGCAAAACCCAACCCTACCCCCAGTTATTCTGTATTAAAAGCTTTCAGAAATATTAGTTATGTTTGAAATGTTAAACAAAACTAAATCTAATTTTTTTTTGTACACAGGTGGTCGTGTGATGGTATCAGATGCTGAAAGGTCAATACTATCTCCAGGCGGAAGGTAAAACCTAATTTCATCACTACTATTAGACTTCCACATCTCACAAAGTCTTAGTTTTTAGATTATTGGGATATTAGAATATTAAAAATGCCTTATGTCACACATCTCAAAGTTTAATATGCAGTTAAATCATTTGGGGATCTTGTGAAAATGCACTTTTTTGACTTGGTCGTTTTGAATAGTAGTGTTTCCTAGGTGAAGCTGATGTGATTGACCACACTGTGTGAATCAGAAAGCCTTAAAATGGAAAGTTAATATGCTACTCTATAGTATTTATTTTTTCTTAAAAGGTAGATTGGAATTAAAGTTCTAAATTCAGTTGACAACTCTTATTTATGCAAGAAATAAATATGTAAATGTTAAGTTGAGGAAGTGTTGCATTCACCTTGGTCAGGTGAGTGAGTGTATGCTTTGACATCCAGTGCATTTGAATACTGTGTCCGTGGCTTTCACCATTGCGTAGCTTGATCCGGGTTTCCTTCTCCTTTCAGTTGTGGTCCCATCAAAGTGAAAACTGAACCCACAGAAGATTCTGGTATGTACTAGTGCTTTTAGAATCAATTGTGAATTGAAGGAAGACTTCTCCTTGGGTTAGAAGGTGTCTTTTTGACTCAATTATTGTATCATTTTGATGAGAAATGGGCAACCACTACAAATTCCAACTGTGACATTATTTGTGAATGTTATCATATTATACTAAAACCTAAAAAGAGAATTTGCTTAATAAGTGGTAGCCAGAAGTTCTTTGCTAATTATACATGTTTATAGATTATACAATTATATAAACATATAATGTAAAAAGTCAACTAGTTCTATAGTGCTTTTTTAAAAAATCAGTATAATACCGTCTTAATCTTCTCTTGCCGTATGCATTCCCATTTTCTATACTCCAACGAAACCATTTTCAACTCTGAGGTGTCTTTGATATTTAATTCCTTATTTTAAATATCATGCTTATAGTGTTATTTCATATAGGGGTTTTTTTGGATAGATTTATTGAGATATAGTTTACATACCATAAAATTCACCTGTTTTAAGTGTAAAATTCAGTGATATTAAGTAAATTTACAGTTTTGCAGTGATCACCACAATCTATTTTTAGAACATTTCCATCACCCCACATAGAAACCTAGTGTCCATTTGCTGTCACTCCCTGTTCCCATAGCTAATCTAGTTTCAGTTTTCATAGATTTGTCTTATTTGGACATTTCATATAAATGGAATTATATACTATATGGTAGGTGTATTGCAAAATTGTGAGCATGTTTTGAGGCTCATTAAAAAAATGATGTAGCAACTATGAGTAGTTAATTCCTGAATATTATTCCATTGTATGGATAATACTACCTTTTCTTTATCCATTTATCATTTGATAGACGTTTCGGTGGTTTCCAGTGTTTGACTATTTTAAATAACAGTACTGTGAACATCCACATAGGCATCTTTGTGTAGAAATTTTTTCATTTCTCTTGGGTAGATAAGTAGGAGTGGATTGGTGAATTCTACGGTAACTATGTTTAACTTTTAAGCAACTGCGAAACTGTTCTTCAAAGTGGCTGTGCCATTTTATGTTCTCTCCAGCAGTATAGGAATGTTTCTGTTTCTCCTTATCTTGGCCGATACTTTTGTTGTTTCACTTTTTTCCCCCCTCACTGTATTTGTTAATTGTTTATTTATCAAGAGAAGACTATTCCTCAGCCCACATGTTCATAGCTCAGGAACACAAGTCAGTGACAACCTTCTGTGTAATTCAACCCAAAGAAACTTTTTATATTCCAGAATCACTTTGCACCTTGAAAGATATCAGCCTTCCTCATTTCCTCAAAATCTTTCATGGAATCATAATTTCTGTAGAAATCCACGTATGCCTTCTTTCTTGGTTCAGCCACAGCAAACTAATAGAGAGCTGCAATCCCCAGGGATACAGTGAATGCTGCAACAGCGTGAAACTGTAGATATGCCTAGCCAGGAGGCCATGCATCTGAAGTTTCATCAGAGCATTGGAAGCCGTGGTAGTTACTGTTCTTGATGGATATGCCAACCTCAACACATCCTTCCTAGCTGATGGAGAAATGAACTGCCTTTTTTTTTTTCAAAAGAGATGAAGTCTTGCTCTGTCGCCCTGGCTGGAGTGCAGTGGCATAATCATAGCTCACCACAGCCTGAAACTCCTGGGCTCAAGCTGTCCTCCTACCTCAGCATCCCCAGTAGGTGGGACTATAAGCGTGCACTATTATGTTTTATTAGTTTTTGTGGAGATAGAGTCTTGATATGTTTCCCAGGCTGGTCTTGAACTCCTGGCCTCAAGCAATCTTCCTGCCTTGGCCTCCCAAAGAGCTGGGATTACAGGTGTGAACCAGGGCGCCTGGCCTTGTCTTTCTTTTTTATTATAGCAATCCTGGTGGGTGTGAAGTGGTATCTCTGTGGTTTTTCTTTCTCAGTTTTTTTCAAAACTGAGCAGAAAGTACAGAGTTCCCATATATCCTCTGCTCCCACACATGTATAGACTCCCTCCAACTATGAACATCTTTCGCCAGAGTGGTACATGAGTTACTATCTGCACAGTGTGTTCACCCATCATTATCACCCAAAGTCCATAGTTTATTTACATTAGGGCTTTCTCTTGGTGTTGGACTTGCCGTGTGTTTTGGCTAATGTATAATGACATATATCCATCGTTATAATATCACACAGTAACTTCATTGCTCTAAAAATCCTGTGTGCTCCACCTATTCATTCCTCCCTCCCCTGAACCCTTGGTAATCTTTTCACTGTCTCTATGGTTTTGCCTTTTCCAGAATTTCATATAGTTTGGTTATTTTAGAGATTTTAAATTGCATTTCCCTAATGATTATTGAAGTTGAGCATCTTTTCATGTGTTTATGTATCTTCTTTGGTGACATGTCTGTTTAAATGTTTTGTCTATTTTTAAATTGGATTGGGTGTTTTTTTTTTTTTTTTTTCCGTTTACCAGTTGTAAGATTTCTTTATTCTGGCTACAAGTTTTTTTTTTTTATCAGAAATAGAATTTTGTAAAATATTTTTTCTAATCTGTGGCTAGTTGTTTCATTTTCTTTTTGGTTGTGTCCCTGAAGTTCACAGTTTTTAATTTGATGAAATTGAGTTTTTCAAGTATTTTTTTTTTATTGCTTATGCTTTTGGTGTTACATCTAGAAAATCTTTGCCCAACCTAAGATTACAAAGACTTACACTTAGGTTTTCTTCTTGAAGTTTTATAGTTTAGCTCTTATGTTTAGGTGTAAGATCCATTGTGAGTTACTTTTTGTGAATTTTGTGAGGTTAGGGTGTAAATGCATCATTTTGCATGTGGATGTACCAGCATCATCTGTTGAAAAGACCATCGTTTCTTTCTGCATTGGATTGCCATAGCATCTTTGTCAAAATCAACTGACTTCAGCACTCTCAGTTCTATTCCATTGAACTGTAATGCCCATCATTTTGTCACTGCTACACTGCATTTCATGTAGATTTGATGTTTGGGTATATTTATCTATTATGATATGGAAAATGACGATAGGATTACCTTACAGCTTACTTGCGATTCTTCTTCCCCTTTTCCACTTTTATCATATGATTAAATTGATTTTTATTGTTAGAGTTCTTTCAGATCTGATCATGATTTGGGACATTTTACTTACTATTTGCTTGCATGCTTTTTTTTTTCCTTCCCTGAGACAGGATCTTATTTTGTTGCCCCAGCACAATTGCAGTGGTGTCATTATAGCTCACTGCAACCTCAAACTCCTGGGCTCAAGTGATCCTCCTGCCTCAGCCTCCCAAGTAGCTGGGACTACAGGTGCACACTACCACGCCTGGCTAAGTTTTTCTATCTTTTGTTGAGATGGGATCTATGTTGCTCAGGGTTAGGGTTAGGGTTAGGGTTAGGGTCTCAGGCTCCTGGCCGGAGTAATCCTCTCTCCATGGCCTCCCGGAGAGCTAGGATTATAGGTGTGAGTTACTGTGCTTGGCCTGCTTTCTTGCTGTGTTTCATTTCTAGGATGCAGGTGTTTCTGCTTATTTAAGAACGTAGAGCTCTTCCTGACTTGATTATAATTTTATTGGAACTATTTTTTGTTACCCTAGGTCTATGTTAAGAGAATGAAGGCAACTTCATCTTTTAAAAATAATACATAATTTAAAAATGTCATTGTATTATTACTAGTAAGGAAGTTTATGATTATCCTTAGTAATTGGAAATGAAAAAATTTTCATTTCCAATATTTACAGTATTTACTTATTAAAGGAATATATAAACTATATAACCTGTCCAGAGGATATATGTGAGGTCCAGAAATATTCAGTTCTACAAAACACAACTTCACATTATTAAAAAATACTCATGTCTCCCAGTTTAACCTCTTGTAGACAATGGGTGTGTTATATCTGGGTGCTCAATGTTGCAGATCCTGCCATTGTGTGGCTTTTACTGTGCTTTCAGATTAATTCAAAAATTATCTTAGATAGTAAATTTCAGATATAGGGTTTGTCTAGAAACACAAAGATAATTTTATTAGAAAATCTCAATCACTTTCTCATGTTACCGAGCTAATTAGAAATAATATATCATCTGGGTAGGTGATAAAAAGACAGCAGAAATCCTTAATATAAATGATTGGAATATTATATGTAATTGTAAATGTCAGCCTGTTGTGATGTTTAATGGTGAACCTCTAGAAGCACTGCCCATGAGACAGAGATGCTTACTTTTACCAGTTTCTCAGCAGCGTTCTGTGATGCATAAACCAGTACGAATAGGGGTTGTAAATGATGAGCATCATCTTCTCTTGCTGGTTATATGACTATATACAGAAAATCAAACAGAATCATCTAGAAAGCTAATAAAAGCCAAGTATTTATAATCTGACATTACTTCAAGAAGTATTAAAATTCAGATATAATAAAACTTTAGATTAAAAACACTTCAAAAAATTTTAATGTTCCTTGAAATGCTTTTTGAGAATTATATTTGACTAAAAACCTAAAAATTTTATATGGCAAAGTCAGCTAATATGTGTCAGTGGACACGTAAGAGATAGCGTATAACTATTTGCAAGACAAATGACAAAAGGTTGTATTATTTGACTTACAAAGAGCTGATGCAAAAAATAAATGACCAGAGATTCAAGAAACAAGAGAAAATGCTCAATCTAGTTTAAAAAATAGGGATAACAATGGGAGAATGATGTTTTACACCTAGCGGATGGGTCAACATTAAACTTTGCTCATGCCCAGTCTCAGCAAAGGGTTTGGAAAGACAAGTTAAAACATTCTTTATGTGCGTGTAGATTGTTGCTGCCTTGTGGATGATGCATTTTAAGATACATGTGTTCTATGACCAATTGTTGCCTTACAAAAATGAAAATTAACAGTGAAATTCTAGTTGCCAGTAAACAGTGTGATAGATCTATATCTATTCATATAGAAATACCTATAAAATAATAGTACAAGAGAACGGCAAGATATGGAAGATGTAATATTCTTTAAAATTTTTGTTTTTAAATAAGTTACATTTTGAAGCAATTGAAAGCCAGCAGTGCTTCTGTGTACAGTGTAAGGAACTTTTACCTGAACCACTTGACAGCTGTTAATATTATGCTCTGTGCTTTACTGCTTCGGTGTATGATTCTTAACAAACAATGACATTGTCCTGCATAAACACACAAGCAAAATAAGGAAAGTAAATTACTCCCATGCATACATTTACGTCTGTATTTATTTGTGTCCTTTCTGTATATTGAAAGCCAAAACCTTATACCTATATATTTAGGTATACCTCAGGGCTTGTTTTTTTCTTCCTATTTTGTATTTACCATTGTTTTCCTGTCACAGAAGCATGACACTCAAATATTCTCAGTGTATGTCTTCATTTCATTGTTTCCCCTGGATTTAACCCACGTCTCATTGCCTCCTGCTGCTCACCCTCCGCACCTCGCTGACACTCAGGCTCCCTGTTGAGCCATGGCCACCCTTGTCTGCCCCTCATCTGCCTCTGTCTGTCCAACCCTTTGCTGATCTTGCCCGCCCTTGATCCGTGTCCTCCTCCTTCTGCCATGCTCCCTGGCACAGCTGCCTGCCTTGCTTGGTCCTGTTATTTGGAGTGAATTGTTGGGAAAGGGGAAAGGTTGTATTAGCTTGCGTGTGTGCATGCATGAATATGTGAGTGAGAACTTCTATGTGTGTAAGTGTTTTCTGGGAGATCTGCAAGAAAGTTAGTGTTGAATTGTTCTTTCTCAGAAAAGATATTTGAATCTTTTATACTGTTTACTTGTTTCACAGAGGTTTTTCTTTTTTTCTTTCTTATTCAATAGGAAATCTCAGTTTTTTGTTTAGTTTGTAGTTTATTATACATTTTTGTATTCTTCATTTATTCTGCAAATTCTTTTAAGATTTTTGTTTTTTACATTTATAGTCAGGGTCCACTCAGGAGACAGAAGCCATACCAATTATTTGTACAGAGAATATTTAATGTTAAGATTATTAACTAGTTATAAATTTAACTTTGTAGCCAAAGGGAGAAAAGTAAGGTATCACATATGTAACAATTTTAGGCAATGGCTGCCACCCTTAAGCTTTAATTTTGACTTATGGGTGGCATAATGTTTGGCTAGTAGTACTGGTGCCTGAGGGGCATGTTGAAGCTGGCTCTGGTAGTGCTGGAAACATTACAGACTGGGCCCAGCTGCTGCGATAGGAAGGGCCTACTTTGGCTAGGCTGCTTTTGCTAGTCTTGTCTGCCCGTAGTGTTCCCTGGTGTCAGAGACTAACAAGGAGCCAGCTGGTGTGCAGAGACTGAGAGGGCAGGTTGCAACTGAGAGACAACTTGATAATGACCGGCTCAGGCCACTCCCCTTTGGCTACTCAGCATGCATACACACCCTTCTCCAATGTTTGAACTTTTGTATAATAGCAAAACAACTCCCCTCAAATGAGATGCAACTTTGCTTCCTACCGAGAAATCCATTTTTCTCCTCTCCTCAAAATGGGGAGACCAGCGCTCCAACAGCCATTATAGCCATTTCTGGGAAACTGATTTACTATCCTGTCACTAGCTGTATTACTTAGTCCTCAAATTCAGTCCTAACCTATTTGAGTGTTCTCTTATCTAAAGGATAAATGGTAAAGTAAACCTCCAGCAGAACTGTAACATAATAATGCACAGGAGAAAAGGGGAAAGTTAATATATACAAATACATAATATTTGCACAGATACATTCACAACAAGCAAGGACTTGCGTAGCTGCTACAGTTCACATTTCTGCAACTTGTCACAATTTTTTTGATTTACCTTTTTTAAAATTGATACATACAATTTGTATGTATTTATGGAGAGTACGTGTGATATTTGTTACATGCATAGACTGTCAAGGTATTTAGGGTATCTGTCACCTGAGTATTTATCACTTCTATGTGTTGGGAATACTTCAAGTCTTCTAGGCATTTTGAAATATACAACACATTATTGATAACTATAGTTCACCCTAATCTGCTATAGATTGGCACAAAAATTTATACCTTACTTAGTTCACTACCCAGGATACTGTGTTTCTTTTTCCTTCAGCCAGGACCTTAGCTGGGTAAGGTTCTTTACCTGTTTGGGGTGACCCAAACCTTCATTCCTAAAGGGTCTGAATCCCTAGTGGATCTGCCTTTTCTATTTGCCTTAATTTTCCGTTAACTTTTTCTGATGGACGCAGAAATACTAAGAGGCAACCTCCTTAGGTTCCAGATGTAGTGTTCTCTGCCCCCATGGTATAGCAGGAAAACAATTTCTCCTTGGTAAATGCGGGCAGTAGAGTAACTCTATTCTTTGCTTATTGCTTCAGGGATAAACATCCTTTTGTATATCAAGCTGATTCTCTTTTTGAGCTGTTTCTCTAGTTGAAAATATTCTGTCCAAAGTTTCTCAAGTTAAATAGCACCAATTGACTATTTAGTTCATTACGGGGTTGGTATGCTTATGGTTTAATGTCTTAGTCTGAAATGTGTATTATATTCCCATCATTGTTCATTTCTTAAACTTCTCTGTGGGTAATTTACTCCTGGGATGAGGGAAGAGAGAGAATTTAGGACCTGCAATCATACGATAAAATTAGTGAGCCTGTGCCTTCATAGGTACTTCTCAGGGTCTGTCCCTCCACATGCCTGCACAGGAAGGCTAGAGTGGGCATTTCCCTTCCCCTGGGGGTCAGTTAGGCTCTGATTAAATGGTTTCTCCTGGACAGTTGCAGTGACTCACGCCTGCAATCCTAGCACTCTGGGAGGCCAAGGCGGGAGGATTGCTAGAGTGCTGTGGTGTCAGCCTAACTCACAACAATCTCAAACTCCTGGGTTCAAGCAGTGCTCCTGGCTCAGCCTCCCGAGTAGCTGGGATTACAGGTGCACGCCACCATGCCTGGCTAATTTTTCTATTTTTAGTAGAGACGGGGTCTCTCTCTTGCCCAGGCTGGTCTCAAATTCCTGAGCTCAAGCGATCCTCCCGCTTCGGCCTCCCAGAGTGCTAGGATTATAGGCGTGAGCCTCTGTGGACGTTTCTGTAACTTAACACCCACATCAAGATATAGAACATTAACAACGCTCTTAAGAAGGCCCACTCCTGCCTCTCTCTCATTACCCCCTCCCACAGTCAGCCACTTGGTAAATTTCTAATGTCATAGAGTTCTTTTGCCTAATTTGATGGCCACATAAGTGGAATTATACAATATGTGCTCTGACCATAAGGGTCTACTTCAAATTATCTGTCTGAATTGTGGACAAAACTTTATGCAGTGTGCTTTGTCCCCTTGCTAATAAAAGGTATTTATTAGGAAAATAAATCAATGTATCTCATTATTGAAATGGTTAAAATTGTGCCATCTCTACTCCGCAATGTTAAATCATTAAAACTGCTGTTGACAAGTGTTTTCCACTGGTTTGTAAAAGTATTTTTAATATTAAGTAACAATGGAGGATGATTAAGTTTTTTCAATTCCGAAGATAAGAACTTGTATTGGAGAAAAAAAATTAGCAGATAGTCCCAGAATATAAATAGTGGTTAAAATTTTGGCTTGGTTGGGGTTATAGGTGATTTATATCCCCTGCTACCTAGCAAACTTTTATCCTTTCAAAGTCTTTAAAATATGTGTGCATTACTGTACATTTTAGGGAGGGCCCAGGGGGTTTCCCAGTTACAATGTGACTGAATGCCCTGACGTGTGATCATACGATTTCATTTGCTTTTATAGGCATTTCCCTGGAAATGGCAGCTGTGACAGTAAAGGAAGAATCAGAAGATCCTGATTATTATCAATATAACATTCAAGGTAACACTATTTAATACAGTTGTTCTTTCTGAAAGTTATTGGTGCTTAAAATTAAAATTTGTTTATCAGTTGCCTGACGTTCTTAAATATTATTTTATTGATTAGTCCTTGATTGACATATATTTGTAATTTGATCACTAGAATGAAATAAGTGTTCAAAAATAAGAAAGAAAATCAACTCAGACTGTCTTTAACGGATATGTAAAGTAGCCATTAGTGTTCTTAAAATGATGAGGAAAAGTTGTGACACAATTTAGAATTCAGTTCTAGTTTCCAGTGTTATTTGCAAAACATGAGAAGTCTTCTGAACCTTTAATAGCTCTATTTATGCAACAAAGATAACTATTACCCAAGCATCATCATCATCTTAAAAATCTATAAAATGTAAGACAGTGAGTGATAAGTTTTAACTATTTATCCTCTTGTTCCATTATCTTTTTGCTAGATTTTTAGGAAAGAATTGAAGACTATAATACCACAATGCATTATGCTTTTATGCATTGAGGGGTTCTAGTTTAGAAGAATGTTTTCTATTTCTTATAGCTTAATTTTTTACCATTGCATAATTAAACTACATTAAACATTTAAAGTATAAAATCTGGTTGGTTTTGTCATGTACATACCTATTAAACCATCTTCACTGTAACCAAGATAATGAAATACTCATTACCCCCCAAAATTTCTTTGTGTCCCTTTGTAATTCATTGCCTTCGCCAGTCCTCAGGCAACCACTGGTCTGTTTTCTATCATTTTACATTAGTTTCCATTTTCTAGAGATTTGTCTAATGAAATCATAAAATATGTGCTATTTTCTTGGGGCAGAGTAGCGGTGACTTCTCTCCCATGTCAGATAGTTGTCTAGAAATTGATCTGCGGTGTTGTGCGTATCAGTAGTCGATGGCACTTTGTTGGCGGTTGCTGTTGTGCCTGAGCCGCAGTCTGTTCCTCCCTTGTCCGTTGATAGCCATTTGGGTTGTTTCCAGTGTGGGGCTATTACAAATAAAGCTACAATGAAGAGCTGTGTAAAAGTGTTTCTGTGGACATGTACCTTCATTTCTCTTGAGTAGATATCTAGAAATGGAACAGCTGGGATGTATGGTAGGTATTTAACTTTTTAAGAAACTGCCAAAATGTTTTTCAAATCCCGTATACTATTTTACATTTCCATGTATAGTGTATGAGAGTCCTAGCTGCCGCACGTCTTCCCAACACTTGTATTGTCAGTCTTGTTAATTTTCGTCACTTAAGTAGTTGTGTCATGAGTCTTCATTGTGGCTTTAATTCGCATTTGCCTGATAGTCAGGTTTGTTTTCTTTAAAAAGATAATCTTAATCAGTTCTGGAGGATTTTGATAGTGTTTTCAATAAACTCACTCTGATTTGTAATTCTGTGAATGTCTGTATACGTATATTAGACCATGTCGTAGTGAATTTCATGTTTTAGCACTCACTTTGAAGTTTACTGTTTGTAATTAGGAATTACATTAGCAAAACGTTTAGGTCATTCAAGGGTTGGAAAATATTTAGCTGTTATTGCAATTGTTGGTTCCTTACTAATTTATTTGCATAAAGTTGTTAATACTGTTTAATGAAATAGTTGTGTTTTTTTTTGAGACAGAGTCTTACTCTGTTGCCCAGGCCAGAGTGTGGTGGCGTCAGCCTAGCTCACAGCAACCTCAAACTCTTGGGCTCAAGCAATCTACTGCCTCAGCCTCCTGAGTAGCTGGGACTACAGGCATGCGCCACCATTCCCGGCTAATTTTTTTATATATATGTATTTTTAGTTGTCCCACTAATTTCTTTCTAGTTTGAGTAGAGAACAGGGTCTCTCTCTTGCTCAGGCTGGTTTCGAACTCCTGACCTTGAGCGATCCTCCCGCCTTGGCCTCCCAGAGTGCTAGGATTACAGGCAACTGTTTAATGAAATAGTTTTAAATATAGATTCTGCTTAATGTTTAAAATAAAGTCTCTTTTTATTTTTGGTATTGTCTTGATTAGCATGGCTGTTATTATCAGCCATGATTGTAGAAACTTTTTTCTCCCCTTCTCAGATTTAAGAGGGTGAGTGATTTAAGGTGATGCCTAAGTAAATAAGAAATAGAAATTAGATGTTTATGGAAAGGAAAGATTATCTGAAATGAGAATGTATTAAGTACATTTGAAGAAGGTGTGAGCTAGACAATTAGTCTTGTACCTAGCAGGGTGAAGGTATAGTCCATGCAATGTGGATGTTTTTCTTAATAATTGAGTTTTGCCAAGTGCAGTGGTACATGCCTATAATATCAGCTACTGGGGAGGTTGAGGCAGGAGGGTAGCTTGAGCCCAGGAATTCAAGACCAGCCTGGGTAACATAATGAGGCCATGACTCAAGAAAATTTTTTTAAAAATTGAATTTTGACAATTCTTCATTTACTCTGAATAAAAGTCCTTTGTGAGCTGGGCGTGGTGGCTCATGCCTGTTGTAACCCTAGCACTCTGGGAGGCCAAGGCAGCTGGATTGTTTGACCTCAGGAGTTCAAGACCAGCCTGAGCAAGAGCGAGACCCCATCTCTACTAAAAGAATAGAAGAAATTAGCTGGATAACTAAGAAATATATATATATATATATCTTTAAAAATTAGCCAGGCCTGGTGGCGCATGCCTGTAGTCCCAGCTACTCGGGAGGCTGAGGCAGGAGGATCACTTGAGCCCAGGAGTTTGAGGTTGCTGTGAGTTAGGCTGATGCCACAGCACTCTAGCCTGGGCAACACAGTGAGACTCCGTCTCAAAAAAAAAAAAGTTTTTGTGATGTGATCTGCAATTAGTTTAATTTTACAGAGTCCAACTTATTGATTTTTGTGTGGATTGTGTCTAAGTGTCATGTCTTAGAAATCTTTCACTAACCCAGAATCCCAAAGATGTTCTTTTATATTTATAAACATTTTATAGGTTTACACTTAGGTCTTTGTTTAATTTTGAGCTAATTTTTGTTAGCAAAATATTCAGTGCAAGGTACTGGGTTCAAAATTTTCCACATGGATATCCAATTTTTCTAGCATCATTTGTTGAAAAGACTGTTCTTTACCTGTTGGATTACCTTTGCATCTCTGTCAATTTCTGGAGTGTATTCTGTTACATTGATGTATGTGTCTATCCTTTTACCAGCATTACACTGTCTCGAACACTATAGGTTTATAGTAATTCTTGGAATCAGATTATAAGCATCCTCCAACTTTGTTCTTGTTCAAACTTTTATCTCATCCAGCTCTTTTGTTTTTCATAGAAATTTTTAAAAATCAGCTTGTTGGTTTGTTCAAAGAAGCCTGCAGGGATTTTGATGGGGATTGTGCTTTATCCACAGATCAAATTTGGTCGAATAGCTTAATAATAAGCTTTTCCATTCACCAACATGGTATATGTATGTTATCTATTTAATTCCCATTATTTCTTTCATCTGTACTTTGTTTTCAGTTTACAGATTTTATACATATTTTATAAAATTTATATCTAAGTATTTTATGTTTTTGGTTTTACTATAAAGACGCTAAAAGTGTCTTTGTTACATTTCAGCTTCTATTTATTGCTAGTAAATTGAGCTCAAATCTTGGGCTCACGCAGTCTTTCTACCTCAGAGTCCTGAGTAGCTGGGGTTGCAGACGCATACCACCATACTTGGCTGACCTGTTTCTTTTGACCTAGCTAAATTCATTTATTAAAAGCTCTAGTAGCTTTTTGATAAAATCGTTGGGATTTTTTTTTTTTTTTATGTAGGCAGTTGTATCCCATGAACTGAGAAATTTTATTTCTTCCTTTTTAGTCTCTATGTTTTAAATTTCTTTTTGTTATGTTACTGCACTGATTGGAGCTCTAGTTTTATGTTGCATAGTAATGGTGAGAGCAGACAGTCTTACCTTCTTGACATTACGAGGAAATCATTCCATTTGATAATTGGGTTTATGTAGATACACTTCATCAGGTTGATGAGGTTCTTTTGTGTTTGTAGTTTGCTGAAAGTTTTTATGATGACTGTTGAATTTTTCTGCATCTATTGAGATGATCATGTGGTTTTTCTTGTTTAGCCTGTTAAAATGGTGATTGATGTTAATTTTCAAATGTTGAGATCAGCCTTGTATTCCTCTGTTATGATGTATTCTTTTTTTTTTTTTTTTTGAGACAGAGTCTCACTGTGTTGCCTAGGCTAGAGTGCCATGGCGTCAGCCTAGCTCACAGCAACCTCAAACTCCTGGGCTCAAGCAATCCTTCTGTCTTAGCCTCCCGAGTAGCTGGGACTACAGGCATGCGCCATCATGCCCGGCTAATTTTTTCTCTATATATTTTAGTTGGCCAATTAATTTCTTTCTATTTATAGTAGAGATGGGGTCTCGCTATTGCTCAGGCTGGTTTTGAACTCCTGACCTTGAGCGATCCTCCCGCCTCGGCCTCCCAGAGTGCTAGGATTACAGGCGTGAGCCACAGCGCCCGGCCCTATTTCCTGAGTTTTGTTTTTGTTTTTTTTTTTTTTTGAGACACAGTCTTACTCTTTTGCCTGGGCTAGAGTGCCGTGGCGTCATACTAGCTCACAGCAACCTCAAACTCCTGGGCTCAAGTGATCCTTCTGCCTCAGCCTCCCGAGTAGCTGGGACTATAGGCA
>CAUYRT010070635.1:0-46495 GCA_963574885.1 Lepilemur ruficaudatus | reverse complement strand
GGCTCAAGCAATCCTTCTGCCTCAGCCTCCCGAGTAGCTGGGACTACAGGCATGCGCCACCATGCCCAGCTCATTTTTCCTATATATATCTTAGTTGGCCAATTAATTTCTTTCTATTTATAGTAGAGACGGGGTCTCACTCTTGCTCAGGCTGGCTTCGAACTCCTGAACTTGAGCCATCCGCCAGCCTCAGCCTCCCAGAGTGCTAGGATTACAGGCGTGAGCCACCGCGCCCGGCCAGAAGGCAGCCATTTTGCAGAGATTCATTGGGAAAGATGTAAATGAACTTCCTTTGTAAAATTAATGTGAAAAGGTGTTAGCTTTCAAGTCATTCATGAGACCTTTCTCCATCACAAAAAGTGTCCTTAAAACTCCTCATAGAAATTCGGTAAAGTATAGAACATAAACAATAAAGAAGATAAATTTGCTTGCAGAAAAGCTGCATTTGTCCTGAAACGGAACATGAGCAACTTACTTTGTGCTTCAAGGCAGATCGAGTTGAGCACACTTGCTTACATTCTTGCCTGTTCGCTTTCCTAAATGGTCTCACTGCAGCTTGTGGTCGCCTTTGGTGGTCAGTGAGACCATTAAACAAAAGAGCCCAATGTGCTGGCTGCAATCCTGCCACCCAAAAGCAACCAGCCAAAATTACCTGTGACCTTTCCCAGGAGTGTGAGCAGAAAACCCTTCTTGAAAGAGGGAGCGATAAAGAAATTTGGACTTCATTCTTTCATGGGTTTGCTCATAGGAATGTTTATTGGCGAGACACTAAGAATAAATCCAGTTATTGAAGAGAGAGCTGGGAAGTTGACAAGCATGGCTAAACCCAGCAGAGAAATTTGATGAGGAAATTAGATGCTGTGTAGATGGTGTGTAGCGATTAGTCTTCTGAAAGCCAGGATTATTATATAAGTAAGTGGGGGAAGGGTGCTTGCTTTGTGACTGACAAATTCCATTTATACAGGTATTCTTCCAGCTAATTAGACCTATAATGGTGCATTTGTTTATACATTTCTAGCATACCCTTTTCCTTGGAATACCTTAATGAGATGAAACACCAAAGCAGCAGCATTTTCCCTTTAAAACTAGATTGCAGCAAAAGGAATTAAGGTTAATAAAAATGTACTGCTAAAATCTGCTCCTGTAACAGATTTCTTTTAGTTAAATCAATGCATGTAAACTTTATACATTCATTAATATTTGGAACTGAGTGTGACTTTAAACAATGAGAATCCTGGGTGTTTCAGGTAGGGGCCTATAGTTATATAACAGAAGAAAAGAGAGGCATAACCAGCCCTTCCCAAATGAAGATTTTAAAATCCTATCCAGTGATTCATATCTGCAATCCCTACATCATTGTTGGTTTTGAAAGGTTTTTCTAATTTTGCTTTCATTTAATTGCCCAAATGAGATAAGATTACCTAGCACAGTACCTGGCACATAATAAGTGCTCAATAAAATGGATGCACCTCTCCTCACTTTCATTGTGTTCACCCACAACTCCTGGCTACCACTCCTATGTACACACACCAAAAGCAAAGGTGCCATGGGTTGGCTAAAAGTTGTGTAAATGCACGAACCTCTACCGGGAACCCCGTGCAATTCTGCTGGTGCTCTGCTCTGCATCGTCACATGCAGGCAGACCAGTTGCAGATTAAATGGCTTGTTTAAACTGTGGTAAACAAATTTTATATGTGGATTTCTTTGACAGCCATTGCGACCCTTTTGTGGGAAAAACTCAACCTTAGCAAGCTAAAAATTCAAGTGACATATAATGTGGTCCATGTTTCAGATTGTACAGACCAATTTTTCTGTCTGAAATTGCAAGATTCAGGAAGAAAGTATTTGCCTGCTTAACATCAAGCGTGAAACTAGCTTGTTACATCTTGGGACTTTTCCTAAAACCATTTCATTCTTGATTTTTTAAAAGTTGTGCACTTCATCTGGTCTTATAGTCTTTGCTCTTAATGAACTTACTTGCTTTTGTGGATTGTTGTTTGTTTAAACAATATATGCACCAGGTCACTCAAAAGAGAAAATACATAGTTTACTAATGAATTAATTTTCTGGAGCTCAATTAGCTAATAAGAACAATTTATAATTAATCAATTATTGTCATAAACAAGACATGCAGCAGAGATCTCTCCAAGTCTTTCTGGTTGAAATTGCATAGGATTGTCTTAGAGACTTTCATTTAGTGGTAGACATCATCAAAACCATAAATAGATTTCCCTTCTCATTCCTAAATACAACCCAATATTTTGTTTATATAGGGAGAAATGAGGCACAAATGGAAAAAAAAAAAACCCCAAGGATTTATTTACTAATGCTGGTGCATTATTTAAATAAAGTTAGCTTACCTAATGTAAAATATACTTGATGAGCACACACATTTTATGAATGCATGCTGCTTGCAGTATTAATAGCACTCAACGTGTACACATTGCAAAAAACTTTCTAGGTTCTTTATGTACATTTAGTCATTTATCCCTTAAAACAATATAATAAGCAAAAATATTTTTGACCCCACTTAAAAGATTAAGACTCTCAGGCCCAGAGAACTTGAGTAATTTTACCAAGATCACACAGCTAGTAGGTGACAGAACGGGGATTCAAACTCAGGCAGTTTGGCTCCAGATCTCATGCTCTTAAACACCATATTACCTTTTAATGAAAAGGGGTAAGGGGAGAGAGAGAGAGAGAGAGAGAGAGAGAGAGAGAGAGAGAGAGAGAGAGAGAAAGAAATTATAACAGAAAAAAGATCTCAAAAGAAGAAAGGTCTCAAATCAACTAAGCTTCCTAAGCTTTCACCCTAAGAACACTTAAGAAGTGTTTGGGTATAATAAACTCAGGAAGGAGAAAATAATAAAGAAAAGAGTAGAAATCAATGAAATTGAAAACAAAACAAAAAAATAGAGATGAATCAAAAGACTAATTTAGAGATGAAAATAGACAGAAGAGATAGAGATTGGGTCTATTTATGCATTTTATACAAATAATTGATTTTTTGATTCATTAAGTAGAAAATTCATTTTTAGGATCTTTATGTAATACTAACCTTTATACTAGACCATCATGTCTAATCACTGTATGTATAAACTACTTAGAAGTTTATATTACATGCTTAAGAGTGTTTCTTGTGTAGCCCAACAATTTTACATGTAAGTAAAAAGCATGTGTTTTGTGTATGCTTAGGTATTTTGTGCACGCCCATTTTTCATTTCACAGTGATTTCATATATTGCTGAATTAATTGTTTTAGTCATAAAAATCATCAGCTTTTTCTGAAGTGAACATCCTGCCTCACAAAATATGCGGAAGAAGTTCAGTGCCATTGAATTAGTCACAAATGCTTGCTTTGTTTTTTTGCAAACTCTGCCAAATCAAAACTGTTTCAGGGGGTTTATTTTACCTTTAAATGGAAGGACCAGTTCCTAGGAGGAAATTATATTTTGCACATTACAGTTAAAAATTATGTTTATTTTATTTTATTTTTGCGGCAGAGGAATTGCAACAAAACAGTTTTCTTTTTGCAGCCACTATTTGCCAAAACAGCTTTTAAAAATGTCATTCGTTTTTCTTTGTGAAAACTCTGTTATTTCAAGTATGTTTTCTCTCTCTATTTTTTTGCCAGCTGTGCAAATTTTTATAAAACAGCTTCAATATGAATCTTTTATGACTATTCTTCAGTCATCTGAGTTATACTGAGCATGCAAGGTATAAGAGATATCCACTTTGGATACTGGCTCAGAGAAAGAGAGAGAGAAAGCAGTGTGCAATCCACACAAAGGAAACCCAATCCCCTAACAGCTAATTAAAAAAGCATTACTTTCCACCAGGGCTGACCTCCAGCCATATAAAGGATAAAGATGGCTGTCGGTCAATCATGTTTACCTAACAAATTCTGGCATGGGATCATGATGAATGGACAGATCTAAAAAGGGACGATATTGCTCAGAACTCCTAGGTACTCTTAATACCACCTTTAAAGAGGCAGAAGACCTCATCAGTAATTTGAAACCCCTGCCTCAGTGCTAAGGATACACCAGGGCTAAATTTGCCGAGGACGGCAGATACTAGATACAAGAAGGGCAGTAGAAACGTATTTTCACATCCTCAAGGATTTTGATATAAGTGTATTGAAGATACCGTAAAGAGTTCACGTATCCGAATGTTTTCATTCAGACATTTTTAAACCTTTGCAGTCACTTGAGAATAAGCCAATACCTGACAGCAGACTGTGTTTGTTCTTCCCTGAAGTTATCCCCAAATCAGCTAGCATGAAGGAATCCTTGAAGTCATTCAGTTCGTCTCCCTGTTTCCAGGCAGGCCAGCAATAGCGTTTTCTCTTTCAACTATAAAAATACTAAGAGAAGGTAAGTCCATAATTTACTTTGCCATGTTATTATAGAGATCAAAAGTTTTTACAGCCAAGAAATTTCTTCTAAAGCTGAAGTAGATCCTATCATTTTTAAGACAGCATTTCATTCTGCCCTCCATTATATTTTTTTTAAGTAAGTCTTTAACATCGGCCATAAAATATGCCTTCACAACTTTCTGCTGTGGAGACGACTTTGAAGAATAATCTGGATAGGAGAAATTCACACTAGAGAACACTGGCTGGTCCTGATTCTCTCCTATAAGGCAACAAATGGCATCATTACCTCTGCCGATTTTCCAACCAATGTTTCCCTGCACAGTCCTGACTATGGCTGGCCTATCCTTGCATTCCTATGGGGCTTACCTTATCTACTTTAATAGTGATTTTGTACCAAACCAGAAACAATATTGGTCTTTTATAGTAAAAATGAAAATAACAATACTACCACTAATAAAGCACAGTGCCTGGAGTATATTTACTAGCTATTTGGGTAGTTTTTACCAGCATTTTTGAGCTCCAGATGCTATATCCAGAGATCACATGGTGGCAAAGAATAAACATATTAAGTATATTGGTAGGATCCTCTTGGTTTTTATTTCTTGGGGTCCCATTATAAATTTTGGGTTTATTTTAATTTGTTTTGCTAACTCAGGTTGAGAGTTTGCTCTATCATATCTGTTTTCTGTGTCATCTTGGTGCAGATTGTGTTTTATTGCTCCCTTGAATCAGATGACAAATGCAAAAGTACTTTATTTTACAATGATCCCAATTAAATATTATGAGTTTTATTCATTCTTTGGTCAAGTCCCTTCTTGCATGTATATCCATTCTCCGCATTTTCTTGGAAAGAAATCACAGATGACACAAACAAATGGAAAAACATATCATGCTCATGGATCAGTAGAATTAACATTGTTAAAATGTCCATACTGCCCAAAGTGATTTACAGATTTGATGCAATCCCCATCAAAATACCAATGTCATATTTCACAGATCTAGAAAAAATAGATCTTCGTTTGTAACAAAGAAAGAACCTGAATAGCCAAAGCAATTGTAACAAATCTAGAGACATCATATTTACTAGACTTCAAACTATACTATAAGGCTATAGTAACCAAAACTGCATGGTATTGGTACAAAACTAGAGCCATATACAATGGAATAGAACAGAGAACCCAGATATAAAACCATCTACCTACAAGCAACTAATCTTTGACAAAGCTGACAGCATACACTGGGGGGAAAAGAAGCCCTAATCAATAAACAGTGCTGGGAAAATTGGATAGCCACATGCAGAAGAATGAAACAGGACCCCTATCTCTTACCACCTATAAAAATTAATTGAAGATGGATAAAAGACCTAAATGTATGGCATGAAACCATAAAAATTCTAGAAGAAAATGTAGAAAAAACTCTTCTAGACATTAGCCTAGGCAAAGAATTTATGACTAAGATCCCAAAGACAATTTCAGCAACAGTAAAAATAAGTAAGTGGGACTCGATCAAACATAAAGCTTTTATAATACATTTATACAATAATTGCTCTCTAATTATTTACTGTAAGTTCATCCTGTCTTTTCAAAGTCAAGAAGTAGTAGAGAATGGTGGGTCTGACTCAACCATTCCCTGGGGCAAGCTAAGTAACTTCTCCATGCCTCAGTTTATTACAAGTAACACCAGGCATAATCACAATATCTTCCCATAGGATTGTTATGATGATTGAAAGATTGGTGCAATGTTAAGAACAATTTCTAATACATAATAAGCCCTGTAAATATAGTTATTATCAAGAGCTAGTCACCCATTTAATGTTATAACAGTATCATTTGAGGTCTAAGCAATTGATACAAATACAAAATTCTTTGAAGACAATTTCAGTTTTGTGCTCAATCGCATTTGTTACATGTGTTCTTTTTCTCTCCTTCTGACCAATATTCTGGCATCAGCGGTTATTCCTTGGTCAAGCACTTTCTTAGATATATGCTCCTTCATAATTTGCAGCGCTACATGATTCCACTTATTTCAATGCATTTATAGGACATACTAAGATAATTTCTTTTAGAGTCAACTTAAGCCTATTTTTTTTTTTTCTGAGTTGTTAGATTTGAAATTTTATGAAAAGCTTCACCAGGCTAATTTGGGTTTTTGTTCTCATTCATCACATTACGGTTTTACTTAATCCAGTGAATTCTCTCCTTATGAATGAATTTTGGGTGGTGAGTTTTAATATATTGCCAACCTTTTGTCTACCATTTTGATGTCTATGATCTGTGTCCATCCTCTTTTAATTGAAGAATATAACAATGTCAACCTTTGGTCTTTATCCCAATTGCTAATAAGAGATTAAGTTGGAACTATCTAAATATTCTGGTCCATGAGATTATAGCTTCTTATTTATCCTTCGTATCCATACATATTATTTTAGTATGCAAAGAAATGAAATGAGGATATTGGGGAATTTTACTTAGTGATATGAATTCAGTGTCATTCTAGGGCAGTGTGTGTGTATGTGTGTGTGTGTGTGTGTATGTGCGAGAGAGAGAAATTTCTTTGCCATTCTTAAGAGTAGAAAGGAAATTTAGATAATTTTTGACATATTAATGATGCCTAGTTGAAATACATCTATAACTTGTAACGTTTTATAGCGGTGAGAAAGTTTAATTTGCCCTCTCTTGTACCCGTGTCATAAAAAGAAGAATATTTGAGTTTAGAGAAAGTGAAACACTAAGCAGAGACTATTATGTGCCTCCTTCTTTTTATTTGCTTTCGATGAGCTTTACCCTAAAAATTCCTCTAAATGTCTGTCTTTATAACGGTTTTTGGCACTGTTATTTTTGGGTGACCTAATAAAGAATGCAACGCAAGAAAGAAGTGTAAGGGCTTTGGACCCTGCAGACAAATATCTACGATCAATCATAAAATTTACAACAGATACTAAAAAAAGAGAAGCAATTCTACAGAGCAAGGATCTAGAATGGCACAATGTCATCATAGGAAAAGACTCTAAATGGCATTTAATTCCAGTGTATTCCAGAAGCTCAACTGACATTTCATAAATCATCTACATTAAAATATTATGTTAAAGGGTTATAAAAATGGAAGCATCAATGCATGTAATTTAAAGTGCTTGGCCTCAAAATGAAGTCACTCCCTTGAGACTGATAAGAAACAATCATCTCCTACACAAAACTTCATGATAGAACTTGTTTAATCTCAGAATTGCTGTCGTAGAAGAAAGTGATTTATAGACTAAAAATCCAGGGAGTTACTTTCTGTACGATGCTGCTCCCACATGATGTGACTGTCGAACACCATTTTGAAGAGGTTGGGGGGAAAATAAACCAGTTTTCCGAGTTGCATTTTCAAGAAGCAAAATACGGTATGGCAGAAGTGAGAAGGATATAAGGTAGCCCACAAATTGGCCATGTAGGCACCTGTGACACATTATATTAAAAAAATGTCAAATGAATGTCCCAATTGAGGCATCAAGACAATCAATGCCACAATTCAAAGAGAACTCTGAGACCATGAAACAACATTTTTTTTTATTTTTATGGAAAATTCTAAGTATGTAGGAGTAGTGTAATGAATCCCTACGTTCCCATCACTTGGTTTCAACACATGGCCAGTCCTGTTTCATCTTTATTACTCTCTCTCCACTACTACGTTATGTGAAAACAAATTCCAGACATCACATTACCTCATCTACAAATATCTTAGTGCATAATGCTAAAAGATAAGGAAACTTCACAATATCTTATCCCTTTGAACAATTTAAATATATTTTCTTAATGTTATCAACTATCCTGCCAGTGTTTACGTTTCCCTAATTGTCTCATAACTTTTTTATAGATCACACGTCTGACCTAGGATCCAAAGTTTACGACTCATATTTGGTTGGTGTGTCTCTTCAGTCTATCTTAATTTACAGATTTTTTTTCCTCCTTTTATTTCCCCCTAGCAATTTATTTGTTGAAAAAACTGTGGGTTTTTTTTTTTGTCCTATAGTTTCCTGCATTCTGGATTTCACCAATTGCATCCTCTGTGTTTCTCATAAACTGATAATAAGATTTAAAAACTTGAATAACACTACATTTTTCAAAGACAATGGTCAAAAAACTAAATCCTTTTAACCCATTGCCCACATAGAGGGTAGAAAGAGTTAGGGTTAGAAATGGGAGAGAATATTAGGAGAGAGGAGTTGGTTTGTTGTGAGCCTTCTTTCACTTTAAATCAAGAGGAGACGCCTTTGATAAGACCACCCTAACCTTTGCATTTGGTCAACGTTTGAATCCTGTCTGGAAAATCTATAAGGCCGGTAATGGATGGGCTGGCTTCTTTGATTGTGGAGCAAAAATAAGGTAGCTGTGTTGAGATTTCCACTCCTGAAGTTTGTCAGACCAGAGGATGTGTGAGATCATCCCGTGGACCATTAAGTGTGTAAGAGTGGCATGGGATTATTTTACATTCTAACAAGAAGGTGACCAGAAAGAAGGTACCTAGTGCCTTGGGGCAGAAGGAATAAGAGACCAACCGGAGTACAGATGAATTTGCCCTTGATAAAAGGAATTTCAAGGAGAAATCAGAAGCCATTGATGGTACTGTGATTTTCAGGGGATAGTTAACCCAATACCCCATGAAAACTCCAAGGAATGAAAGTTAGATATGACTCAATTCTTGCTGACACGCCTTCAATACAATCTAAATCCAATGACGGTGGTCCACAAGGCTTTGTCAACATTTTCACCTTAGTTTCTTTCAATCTTCTTGGCTATTGCTATGATTTTTGCTCCATTTTTTTTTTTTTAAAGAAATACCTGGGTTGCACCTTGCTCAGACTTTGGCACTTGCTGCCAGCTCCTTGTGAAACTCTTTTTCTCATGATCTTTGCTAGGCCACTTCTAATCATCTGGGGAAGTTTCTGCTCAGAAGTCACTTTAATAGAAGGGCCCTACCACAGCAATCCATAGCAGTCACCTCCACAACTGCCCTAGCCAGACTCTATCATATTACGGTATATTGCTTTCTTGGTAGCACTTATGAATACCTGTACTAATGTTTAGTCTTTGGTTCATCCCTCCCTAGTCCTAGAATGTAAACCCCATTATAGGCAGGCACTCTTGCCTGTATGACCAGCAGCTTTGACAACAGTACTTGGCATGAGTAGTTGCTCAAGAATTCTTTGTTAACTAACCTACCACTACTTTAATGCATCCTTATGATTGAATTTAACTTTAAATAATGGTATCACTTCAGTAGTGCTTTGAGAAATATATTTCATGACTATCAAATTGATTTCTTTTGCATTCTTTGGAAGAAACGAATACCCAAGTTTATTAAGTGATATTTTTCTTTTATTTAATTTTATCTACTCTATGATATAGGCCTTAGAATTTCAGAAATTGGAGAGAACAAAATCAATCCTCTTATTTTACAAATGAAAGAACTCAGAGAGGATAATTGTCTTATCCAAAGGTATAGAAAATCTATTAGAATATGGTTTTTCCATTAAATGAGCTATTTGCTATTTTTTCTACTTATATTAGATTTGTTTTATTAATCAGATTATAAGCTTGCTGTTGACAAACTGATTTATACATCTACCTAAATTTCCACAACATCTATCCTAGTGCTGAGCACAAATATGGTCTTCCAGAAATACAAATTGCCTAATTGATTTATTGGAATATCAGAATGTCATTCAAAACAAAATCAAGAAAAATTATATGACCCAAAAAGTGGCATTGCCCAAATCTCTCTTTCAAACACTTAAATTTTTTTACCATGATAATTATTTTAAGTGAAATAACATTTTATATTCACTCTGTTTTTACATGAATGCATAAAGACAAAGTATTCAAGAAAACACTTTCCCAGAGTTCTGTTTGCTGTTTGAGCCACGGTTTTCCCATTTGGAGAAATAACGGAAAATAAAGGTAGTAAAGAAAAACTAACTTGGAAACATATTTTTATTAAAGGGTATATAAAACAGGAGCGTCTAACTAATTCTCTTCAATAAAGATTAATTTATTTGATGGAAAGAGCATTAGGCTCAGAGTTGACTTTAGACCTAGTTTATCCATGAACTAGTTGTGTGATGTTGGACTTCATGCAACTTTGTGTGCCTTTATTTCTCATCCCTATGATTTCTATGCAGAGCTCAGTGGGCAAAATAAGATAATAAAAGTAAAAGCACTTTTGAAATGATGAAAGTCTGCTGATGCCGAAGGTTCTATGTGACTATATGGACTCCTCTGTGCTTAGCAGCAAAAAAGAAAAAAAGTCATGCTTCAGTACCTATTAACTAGAATCATGGATCTCAGAGGAAAAAGGATATTAAAGGTCCTTCCCTATGATGAAGTATCTTTTATAACAGGTTTTCTAAAGTTGAAACGTGTACCACTGGTGGTACCTGAGGTGACTTTAGATGGTACATATTTCAGTTATGTGCTTATTTTAAAGAAGTTAAAAAAAAAAAACCAAGATATCAACCCTTCAATATAAAAGATATCATTGCTTTCAACAACATTGATTTATTTGAGCAAAAAGGTATCATTTTAACGTAAAAATTAAGACATGGTACATAAAATATAATAATACATAAAATATAATAATACAATAATGATACAAGTTTTTAATTGATGGAAGCTTAGGAAATACTTTTTTACAACCATCTGTGAAGTACAATGGCTACTTGGCCTCTGTTTGACAAATCCAGAGATGAAAAACTCACTGCTGGACCAGGAAGCTCACTCTATGTTTGGAAACTTCTGAACATCTTAAAATCCTTTTCTTACCTGTGTGAAATCCACTTCACTGTGGCATCCAACATTTGATCTTAATTCTACAAATTGAGGACACCTGGAACAAGTCTAATTGTCTTTCCTCTCCACAGTCTGCACTCACGGTGCCGCCCTGTAGTAATGCCGAGCATCGGCAACAACCTTGGCCTCCTATCCCACTGCCTGCCCACGATGTCACTGACTAACTAGGGCAGCAGAGTTGGACTTTCATGATGCAGATAGCTAACACTAGCATTATTTCAGTTTCCTGATTTTCTCTAGATCTTTTTATGTATTTTTATTTGGGCCAATTCTATGTGGACTAATCATTTTCTTTTCAACTTAAAGAATTTTATACAAATTGGGAGAAACTTGTTCAGAAGCTTTGAATTTGCTT
Source organism: Lepilemur ruficaudatus (assembly GCA_963574885.1). Classification (NCBI taxonomy): domain Eukaryota; kingdom Metazoa; phylum Chordata; class Mammalia; order Primates; family Lepilemuridae; genus Lepilemur; species Lepilemur ruficaudatus. The sequence goes on along the minus strand of CAUYRT010070635.1, from coordinate 34,936 downwards.
ACTGATAATTATGAATTTGTTAGCATTTCTTGGGGAGCAAGAGTCATCACAAATTTTAAAATCATTTTTATGTGAGATATTTTTTACGCCTTTCAAAACTGTAGTTTGCTGTTTATTGAAGTCTGAAGGCAAGCCAACCTGAGAGTTCCACCATTTTAATGTCTTTTTTTTTTTTTTTTTTTTTTTTGAGAAATGAAATAGCTCTGTCACTCACGGTGGAACACAATGGCACAATCATAGCTCACTGTAGCCTTGAACTCTTGGGCTCAAGTGATCTTCCCTTTTGCCTTGGCCTCCCAAAGTGCTGAGATTATAGGTGTGAGTCATAACACTTGGCCTCATTGTCTTCTAACTTGGTTTACATTGCGGCTTTTGTTTTCAAGCTATGTCTCTATCATTTCTTTGGAGATGCCAATTATATTAGGAAAAAAAGGGAGTTGTTTTAACTCTGTTTTTATTAATATATCCACATATTTTATTCCAAATCTCCTGCTTGGACTGAGACTTCTGAGACCTCATGAACATTGCAGCTTTTCATTTCTTTCCATGTGTGCAGAGGAACAGAGGCACCACACTGGGCACTTCACTGTCCACTTGAGGGGAGCATCCTGATTGGAGACGCAGAGTTGATGCCCCATGACTTGAGCTCGTGAAGAAAGACCAAAGTTACAAGAAGTGGAATCAAGTAGCTTATTTCTGTCTGATTCGCCCAGACCCACAACATCGTTACAATTCTGCCAATCCTGTGGCTGTGCTGAGGAAAGGAGAGCTGACCAACTTCCCAAAGCAGGTTCACAGGCCATGAGGGATCTCTAATAATCCTTGATCTCTTGTGAGCTTTTCCGGTGGAAGTGAGTTTCTCCCCTGGAAATATTATTTTAAAAATAAAATCTTAAACTTATGACTTAGAACAAGACAGTCAGTCCATAGTGTTGTTGTTAGAATTGGGGTGAACATCTGTTGTGTGCCAGAAGCCCAGGTACAGAGGCTGGTTGGGACATAATGACAGGTGAATGAAGACTAGAAGGGATGATGGAGGAAGGGAGCTGGGAAACAGGCCCCGGGACCACTCCAGGCCACTGATCATCCTGTAATCAGCTTCATTGGATCCCACACTACTTAGGGCCCTCAGCTGTGACTCAGGATTCAAACTGTGGTTACCCAGGGCTATCTGCCCTCTCTTCCTTGGGTGACGCAGATACCTAATCTATCTAGATGTTAAAATTATTGGTTTAGTTTTATAAGACTTGGAAAAAAGGTCTGAGTTGGATATCAAAGGTTTCTAAAATGTGTTAATCTGCGTTCCTCTTTCTCAGTCTACTTTTCATCCTTTTTCTTTTGAAATGTCCCTTATCTCATGTAATGGCTAGCCACCCTTGCTAAAGACTTCAGTTCCTATAGTCAATTGCCATCCCTTGTCAAATCTGTTTCGGAGAAGTCTCTTGATTGCACATCTTTCTCTGAATTCCCACGTATATTTCCTTAATTAGATTTCTCTAGAGTGAACTTCTCACTTCAATAAATATTTCACACCTCTACCAGAATATCTTTTAAAATACTGATGCAATCAGGTCAATTTTCTCTTCAAAATTCTTTCTTAATCCCGGCTAGTGCTGTAAGACAATAACATTTTTTTCAAAATGTTACAATATTTGAAAAAAGACGAAAAAAATATTATAGACCACACAATTGAGGAAATAGAATCCAAAAGCATTTGCAAATAATCTAATAGAACTAATAAATAAATTTAACATAGCTGATAGATATAAGATAAACATTACAAAATCAATTATTTTCAATCTACAAGCAAGAAACAATAGGAAAAATATAAAAATGAATTAATTCCACATTTACATCATGAAATTAAATAGTTAAGAATAGCTTTAATTAAAGATATAAATTATCTCTATGCTGAAAAGCTATTTTAATATGAAGCATTACTGAGAGATGAAAGAAGACCTAAATACATGATGAGACACATCATTTTCAAAAATTGGAAGACTCAATATTGTGAAGACTTCAATTCTCCTCAACTGATCTACAGAGTCAATGAAATTCCAAATGAAATCTCAATTGCATGTGTGTGTTGTGCGTTGGAAAATTGACAATATGATTCTTGAATTTTACGGAATTGCGAAAATCTGAGAAAATACAAGATTGTTTAAAGAAGACAAACAGAATTGGTGAATTTATGCTACCAGATTTCAAGACTTACCATCATTCATTAAGATGGTATGTATTGGTGCAATGATAAACTAACAAAAGGTCGATGGAACAGAATAAAAATCTGGAAGTAGACCCACAAATATAGGCCACTTAATTTAGAGAAAGATGCCGTCACTGCAAGAAGGCAATGATTGTCTTTACAGTTAATGATGCTAGAACAATTGAATATTCATTCAGAATAAATGGATTTTGATCCCTCACTCATGCCATACGCAAAAATTAATGTAAGATGGAGTATAGACCTAAATATGGATTATAGATCTAAATACGCAAAAGGTAAAACAATAAAGCTTATACAATAAATTTTATAGAAAATATGTTCATGACGTTAGGATAGGCAAAAATTTCTTAAACAGGACATGCAAAGCACTAACCATTAAAAAAATTGTTGATAAATCTGACTTCATTTAAATTAAGAATTTATGTTATTCAAAAGACTCCATTAGGAGAGTGAAAAACAAGTAATAGACTGGGAGACTGGGGAGAGGACATTTACGATGCTTATGTGCAACAAAGGATTCACATGTAGAATAAATAAAGAACTCATAAATTAGTAAGGAAGAGACAAACAACGTATTACAAAATAGACAAAGGCTTGAGCAGACCCTTCACAAAAGAGAGTATTCTAATGCTAGTCAACATTTCAAACAGCATTTAATATCAGGGAAATGCAAATTGAAACCACAAGTAATACCACTATAAACTACCAGTTTGACTAAAATTTTAAAAACTGCCAATATCAAATTCCAGGACAGACACAGATCAGCTGAAATTCTTATATATTGCTGTGGGAATTTAAACTACTGCAACCACTTTAGAGAACTGCTTTTGAAGTGTCTTCTACAGCTAAACATAATGACCTAGGAATCCCATTCTTTGCTACATATACATAAGACATGGGTGCATATGTCCATACCATGATTTGTACCAAAATATTTATAGTAGCTTTCTTCATAATAGACCCAAACTAGAAATAATCAAAACAAGAAAATGATGCTATGTATCCTCAAAATTAATGTTGAAGCCCTAACCCCAAATATAATGGTATTTGTGGATTGGCAATAATTTTGGAGATAATTAGGTTTAGATGAGATCATGAGGGTGGAGCCTCATGATGGCATTAGTGACCTTATACGAAGACAAAGAGACAGGCTCCAAGGGAAGGCCATGTGAGGACACAGTGAGAAATTGGCCATCTGTAATCCAAGGAGAGAGCCCTCACCAGACACTAACCCTGCTGGCATCTTGATCTTGTGCTTTTCAGCCTCCAGAACTGTGAGAAAATAAATTTGTGTTGTCTAAGCCACTCAGTCTATGGCATGTTGTTACGGCAGCCTGAGCTGATTAAGACAAATGGCAAATACATTGTGATATATTTATACAAATGAGATATTACACGGCAGTAAAAATGAATGAACTATTAATCCACACATTGATGGATTGCAAAGATATTATGCTGTTGGGAAAAGCCAGATATAAAAGAATATACATTGTATAATGCCATTTATATGATATTCAAGAATAAGCAAAACTAATTGAGGGTTATCTCTGGGGATGGGGACGACCTCACCTGGAAGGGGTATGAAAGAACCTTTCAGGCTACTTCAAATGCTTGTATCTTGATTGCAATGGTGGTTATATATTAAAATTCATTACACTCAGGATCAGAGGATTCTACATAAAAATATTTAGGAAACTCCCCATAGGTCCCCTCTTTTTCTTTGCATGCCACATAATGAATGCCCTTTATTATTTTATTTTAAACTCTGTGCTTTTCAAGTTCATTGTGCTTCACTTGATGCATGTATTTTCTGTTCTTGGTGTGCTGCTTCTAAAGATTTGCACTTTTCAGCTCCACACTGTCATTCATTTTTATGCATGGTCCTATCTTAAAATTTCCTTACCGCTTTCTGCCTGATGAAATCCTACGTGCATTTTGATGTTCAGTTCAATTAGTGAGTTTTTTTCTGATACTTCTAGGCAGAAATTGTTCACTGTTAGAACATTGTTCATATAACTATTAAGCATTTATTATTTTCTTTTGCAATTAGTTGCATATGAATTTTCCCATTAGACTGTGAACGTGAACCCTTTGAAAGCAAGTACTATGTTTTTAAATTCATTTTTACATTTTAGGCACATAGCACTGCCAAAAAAAAAAAAATTAGTGCCTAGAATAATTAACAGAACATGCCTTCTCTTAGCTGCTTCCTAGCTCATGTAGCCAGAGAGAGAAATGTAAGGTTGCTGAACCAGAAGTGCTGTAGAGTCTGTATTTACTCAAGTGGGCTGTCTGAACTTTGCTTCAAGCACCAAAAAAGAAGAGATTCTCAGTGTCAATAGGGCTTTAACTTCTTCCCTTCTGTCACCAGAGCAGAAGGTGGCTGATTATGCAAAGGACACCTAATTGCCAGAGAGACTGCAGACCCAGCATTCTTGGAGAGAGCTGCTGCCTTACGCAACTATTCTCAGAATTAACGGGCACAGACTATACCTTAGTAGAGCTCCTTTTTTGTTTTTTGTTTTTCTTTGTTGTTGTTTTAAGGGGGAAAAGACTCATGTGCCAAACAATCTAGTAGATAGAACAAAGGGAACTTTAAGGAAGTATGTGTACTGAAATTGGAGTAAGAAACAATCAAGAACAAAAAATAGCTCTTGGGACTGGTTACCTTTTTTCTTTACCAACTGTTTTTTCTTTTTCTGCTTCTGCTTCCTTGGACTTGCCTCACCCTGATTCCTCTGTCCACTTCTGTCATGATCTTTCAATTTTAGATTCACCATTAACTGCTTCACTCTGTCTATATCTCCCAATTCAAATTCCCCCAGGTGACTCCGATGGACCCAGCTCATCTTTTCCTGCCCAGTGATGACATAGGTCACTAACCCTCTTAGTGGGCACTAAATTAAAGAATTTTCCATATATTATCATATATTGATATTTGTATCAAGTATTTATTAAATAGCAATTATTCAAGACTCCAGTGGTCAAAACTGGTAAGCATATATTTCTCACTTAAAAAAATTATATTGGGCTTATTTTGCTTAGCAATTACATCTGTATTAATGGATGTTAAACAACTGTTTATTAAGTTAACAACAAATACTTGTCTAGAAATTATTTTTTGGTCACTTTTTGAGATATTATATGTACTTAAACCAAAGCGGAAACTCAAAAAATGTTGTTGGTGTACTTGGAAATTCCAATGTGCTTTGCTCATCCTCAGCAAAATAGATTCTAATACTCTTGTAAGGACTGTAAATAACTTTAAAAATATCTCAATGATAGCCCGCACTTTAAATTTTCTTCTATTTTGTCTCCACAAATATTAAATGCATAGAGCAATGAAGGTAAGGACTGGACACATTTCTATACATTTGGGTATATGTGTTGTAGAAAAACCAAGCATCAGATTCAAAGAGTTATTTGTATTTCTGGTGGCATGCTTGCTTCTTTAGTAGCTGTGATTTAGGTACCTAAATAAATGCAGGTCCATCATGTGGTTTTGTCATTTGGTTAAAATTAGATAAAATTATCAAATTTAAACACAAGTTTTACAAGGTGCATGAAGCATGGTTTGTTCTGTTTGCATTTTCCTTGAATGGGGCCTTGTCAAGCACTAGGTTGGGCTCAGCATCACTGAAAGTCAGCCCTCAATTCTAATTGCCCTCTACAAATGTAGGAGAGCAGCCAGTTTCAACACATGACCCTTGGGGTTCATTTGGGGTTTTGATGGCAGAGTGCAAAAAATACATATTTGTTGTTGATGGTTGGGCATCTAAATTGGCATTTTCCTAGATGTTATCTGGCTATAGAAATTATATATGGATATAAAATTATTGGCACAAACATTTTCTATTTTGAAAAAGCTAATTAAGTCTAAATGACTAATTCCTAGCTGCAGAGTCATGAACACAAAATATGATTCATGGAAGTAGGCATTGCTTCACATCCAAGACATGGTAACGCTTTATTTGTGTGCATTTAAGGAAGACAGTGGCAGAAGTTCATTTGCTGCACCTGTTACCAAAAGTTGTGAAGGCAAGGAAGAGTCTGGAATTGCCCACACATCATGCCCAGTGGCACTTCAAGAATGACCACTGGTGCCAACTCCACTCTGGCAAGCCTGCTTCTGCGGGCCTCACAATGACTCACACGGAGTGAGTCCAGAGCATGAAGAAATTGGGAGGAGAGTCTAAAAGCCTCCACAGGAATTGGGGATAAACAAAGGAGGCTGTCGAGGTGGGAGTAAGGAACTTAATTTTCCTTTCTGTTTTATAACAAGTGGTAGATTTGCTTCTGCTGATCTGAGAATATTTACACAGGGTATACATGCTTCTTGTTAGTTATGCTTCTAAATTTGAATCAAGGGCTATCTGCATCCCGCACATAGTATGTTTAAAGTATTGACATTTTCTAAGAAATTCGGTGCTTAGAGCTTTATGCATATCCTCAGCTTCTAGTGTTTGGAACTCTCCATCTGCTCTTCCCAGTGAGAAAGAAAATGTAGGGCAGACCAGCATTGCTTACTGAAACTGCTATATATGCAGTGGTGTTTTATTTTATTTCACTGCCCAGCATTCATTTTCTTTCTTTCTTTCTTTTTTTAACAGTATCCTTATTGCTCTAATTAGAATGTCTTCTAGCCAAGGACAAATCTAGACCAATCAGATACTCTGCTTTCAAATTTTAATCTTGAGTAGAAGAACAAATAGACGTTCATGGTTAGATTTTCTCTCTCATGGTGGTGGGGTCCTCCCCAGCCTTTCCCAGCTGTCACACTACTGTAGTGGTTTCTGCTCCCTCGATTTGGAGCTGACTTGTTTTATGTGAATTGTGAAGCATTGTTCTTTATTTTGTGGTACATTTTGAACCCCTCTCCACCTTCTGATTTCTTTCCAATAAATTCTGTGTCTGTAGTTTTCAACCAAAGAGACTTCACTGACATGTTACTCATAATTTCATTTTTAAAATTTCACTCAGAATACAAATGATCACAAAGCAAGTGACATTATAAAATAAAAAGCAAATCACTCATAAGTATTACACATTTATTGTTAGTAACAAAGTATTTACAATTATCTTGCAATTGTTGAAACAAGCATGTATCAGATAATCATTGTTAAAAAATGCTTACATCTGACCTTAGAAACTACCACCTATGGGCAGCTACCAGCTAATGGCCACCTGTTTCAAATCTTACACAGCGATGGTCCCTGAGATGCCTTCTAGCTCTAGGATCTGAGAATCTGTGACAATGTAATTATACCATTTGTAGGAATCTACTGAAGGTGAAGAAGATTCTACTCCATGGAGCCTTTGGCTAAGCTGAAATGAGAATCGGAGGAAGAAGACCAGGGTGTATGTAGGGAAGGAAAGAGGAGGAACTCAGGGACCAGTTTGGAGTAGGTTGAAACAGAATAAATGGATTTATCATACTGACTTTGAACGTCTTTTGTGTGTAAATCATGTTCCTGGGTTTTTGAATGTTGAGAAGGTACTATATAGGTACTTTACAATTACTTTCATAATTACAGTTGCTGTATAAAAGAATCGCCTCACTGACAGAGCCTGCTGAGTTATCCTCCGTCCCGTACACGAATGGCCACGCTGCTTTGGTGGTAGCTGACTGAACCAAGTGGTGAGTCGCTAGCTCTGGGCAGCCAATCCATAGTTTGACCAGCTTGACCAATCCACAGTCCTAAGGAGATGGCCTGGCAGGCAAAGCTCTTTTGAAGCAAGGAATAATGGTCGTTAGAAAGACAAACACTCCTTTCTCTTAGGCATATAAATAGTGAAATTTATGAAGTATAATATTCAGGTGATAAGGAGAATGTAGTTGTTAGCAGAAGCCATGAAAAGTCAAAGCTCTGAGTAAGCTGAAATTAGAAGTAAGCAGAAACCACAAAGTGAAAATAAAGATAGGTGAAATAGACCTAAGGACTTGCATTTCTGGCAACATTGTAACCCAGACAACCTGTAAATGTCTCTGTATCACCTGGAAATACTGGATACAATACAACAAATACCCATTTAAATGCCAAACTGAACTTTCAAGCATATATACATACACCTATGCATAAATACATACAAGCATATATCGATACACACATAAAAGAAATCTTTGGAAGCTAGAACCCGAGAAGAAAATGAAAACCAGAGCACTGGAGCGAGTTTACATCAGGATTGCCTGGGGGTATTTTTCAATCACGGTAGCAAAGGACTTGGATTTTATGTACTCTTGGAAATAGGATATTAAGCTTCAAGTTACCTCAGGATAGAAGTTCTGAGTCTTCTGCCGAAAGCCAGGACTACAATCTCAATGAAATGGTGAACCAGAAAAAAACTGCTGGTCAGCACAGGGAGATGATGTGGGGTTTGTCTGTCTTGCCCTGGGGTCAGTGTGGGAAATGGGTCTCCTTGGTTATTTGTACCCGTGAGCCTTCTGCTCTGTGATTTTAAGATTTGAATTCATTCTTCCTGTGGGGTCTAGAAGGCAAAAATTGCGAAACTATTTTTAAGAGGAATTATATCCACTTTCTATAATAATTTTATGATAATTGCATAATAATTTTACAGTAATATAAACATAACACAACTCTTCTCAATGTTCTCTGAACCAGATCTCACAACCAGATCACGCACACATGCAGGAAACAATCCACCAAGAGGAAAAGTCAGCAGATCACAAGAAATTTCAGGGATAGACCAATAAGAACTTCAAATAACAAAATTTTTAAAGAAAGATGACATGTGTTTTTAAAAAGATGACAAAAGGTAAGGTATAAAAATGAAATAAGGATTGGACTCTATCCAAATAGACTAGGTGTATTGTGAGGAAATGTCAGGAACTTTAAAGAGGTTTTTTTGCAGTTATTTTTTCCACTTTTCATGAATGTAGAAAAGCAATAGTCTAAAAGTAGCCACGGAAAAGGGGGAAAAGGAAAATGCAAATATTGTCTTTGTGATGTTTTGGTAAACACACTGGGAGAAAATGAGCACCCATCATGTCAAAAGGCTTTGGAGCAAGAGCATGAGTTTAATATAAGACAAGATTGTAGAGGAAGTGTTTTTGGAATACGGGAATGCAGAATTTATTTTAATGAGAAAATGTTTTCAAAAGGCACATTGAATAGAGTTAGCAGGGAGGTTAATTAAGACCATGGAAATAATATTACTTGGGCATACCTAGATGGCCAGAGGTATCTACATTCTTTCTGAAGGTTCAGAGTGACCAGGTGAGAAGAATAACTGTGTTGTTTGTACTTGAAGTGACATGTATGTATGCATCTGAGGTTTCAGCTGGTGTCATAGGATGTTAGCATGCTGACATTGCTTTCCTTTAAACAAGATCATAGTGCTCTGAAAAGAAATTTTTCCATGTGGTGCTATGAAAACATAAAATAACAATGATATCATGCCAGAAACTCTGATACACTCTTCATGCAGTATCTCATTTAATCCTCACTTCAAGCCCAGAATATAGATACTACTATGATCTCCATTCATTTATAACAGAATAAAGTCTTAGAGATTTTAAGTCATTTGATCAATAAGTTAGGGAAATTACCTTTGCACTATTTCAAAATATGAAAAGGAATTAGCTGGTCAGAGAAATAAAGAAAGCAACCTACCGTGTGTCTACCATATGTATGAAAGCACAGAGGGAAAAACACTGTGTGTCTTGTAACCTGATATGGTCAAGGAAAGAATCCAGGTGGGAAGGCTGTGGAGGATAAAGCAGATACATAGTCAAGAATCAAGGATGAAGGCCGGGCGCGGTGGCTCACGCCTGTAATCCTAGCACTCTGGGAGGCCGAAGCGGGCAGATCGCTCAAGGTCAGGAGTTCGAGACCAGCCTAAGCAAGAGCGAGACCCCGTCTCTACTAATAATAGAAAGAAATTAATTGGCCAACCAAATATATATAGAAAAAATTAGCTGGGCATGGTGGCACATGCCTGTAGTCCCAGCTACTTGGGAGGCTGAGGCAGAAGGATCCCTTCAGCCCAGGAGTTTGAGGTTGCTGTGAGCTAGGCTAATGCCATGGCACTCTAGCCTGGGCAACAGAGTGAGACTCTGTCTCAAAAAAAAAAGGAAAAAAAAGCATCAAGGATGGCAAGACGGGTGTGCTGACCTGAGTTTTCTCCTAAGAACCAATAAAGTTCTCTATAAAGTAAAGGTCTATAACCTGATTTCCATTTCACTCTTGCAGTAACGTGGTGGATGCACCTGCCAGGAACTAAGCCAGGAGACCAGTCAGATTTGCAATAACCCAGGCAAGAAGCATTTCACTGAGACATGAATGAAGCAGAGAGTTATTAAATAAGAGGCAGAATCTATGACATCTAGGAACTGATTGAGTATGAGAGAGAGAGAGAGAGAGAGAGAGAGAGAGAGAGAGAGAGAGAGAGAGAGAGAGAGAGAGAGTGTGTGTGTGTGTGTGTGTGTGTGTTCGGAGCTGAGAGCCGGGAGAAGGGCCTAAGTAGTGACTGAGAAGACGGACGGTGATTCCATTCCATGAGACAGAAAATGAGAATTCAGTTTTGATCCAGTCAAATTTGGGTTTTCCTTTGCATTATTGAAATGTTGCAGGTATGAATTTTGAGGCCTCAAATTTAGTTGTGCAAGACAACAAGGAAAAGTAACTAAATTTTCATCAACACGCTGTAACAGGGTCACGTTCGGCTCTAGCGGGTGGTCCTAGTTAAGAGGCTCTCCTGGGGTAGCTTTTCCCCCTCTGTCTGATTCTTGTCAAAGATGAGTCTTAGGCAGCATCTGATGTTCCAACAGTTTATTCTGGCTGCTGTGATAAGACAGAGAGCAGAAGTGGCCCAGTGGCATGGGCCACATACAGTCAGGGGTTGGGTGATTGCCTGACTAGGACGGTTTCCATTTGGAGACCACTCTCAGGGGGTGGGAGAGTCTTCTCCCCTTTCTTACACCTGTATCCAGTTCAGGTCAACTGCTTCTTTCATAATGAGAGTCTAAGCTATTCTTGTCAGAGGAAGCTTTGTTTTGAGGTTGATGAGAATTGTATCTGTGTTGAGGTGGCCTTGTCTCCTGGAAATCCTCAGGCCAGGTTGTATCACACTGTTAAGTGACACACAGCCTTGGCCCTGCAAGATGTTTGAGTCACTTATAGTCACCATGTGTCTCTTCTAGTATAGTACTATTAGTTATCTATTCTGAGTAACAAGTTACCCCCAAACTTAATGATTTATTGAGGTTCATTCCATTCAACATAAGCCTTATTGTATGATCAAATGGTTTTCTGAGACAATGCCTTAGCTCTTTTATTAAGTCTTAAAAGATTTTATAGTCACACTCTCAGCTTCATCGTTAGACCATGCTTTTCTGATAGTACCTTAGAGATGACCTTCATCCAGAAGCCATTTCTTAATTTTTTAATTTTAGCCATTTGTAGAAGTTGGGAATATTCAACCTCAACAATTCTTGGCTCAATTTTCTTAACAGGTCTTCCTTTAGCTTCTCTCTCTTGCATTCTATGATAATGTATGCGTCAAGAAAAAATAAAGCAGCACCTTTCACACACTGCTTGGAAATATCCTTAGCTACTTGAGAGTCCAGTTGACCAGAGGGGTTTGCATTCTGTCTGGTGGCTCAGAATGGTCAGTTATCATTTGCACCTGAAGTGACATCCTTGTATCTGTAGTTTTAAATGATGTGCTTAATCATTTAGGTTGATGCAAAAGCATTGTTGAAATTTGCTGTTTGATATTGGAATACATTCTTAAATAAATGTAGTTATGTTATACACTATTTTAATGTGCATTTTTCACTTTATTTTTTTTTGCTAATGACTTATTTCTTGCTGTTTATTTCATATTTATTTTAGACTATGGAAATGATGTTAGACAAAAAGCAAATTCTAGTAATTTTTTTATTGGAGTTCAAAATGGGTCATAAAGCAGAGGAGACAACTCGCAACATCAACAATGCATTTAGCCCAGAAACTGCTAATGAATGTATGGTGCAGTGGTGGTTCTAGAAGTTTTGCAAAGGAGACACAAGCCTTGAAAATGAGGAGGACAGTGGCCGGCCATCGGAAGTTGACAACAACCAATTGAGAGCAATCATTGAAACTGATTACAACTACATGACAAGTTGCCCAAGAACTCAATGTCAACCATTTTATCGTCGTCGGCATTTGAAGCAAATTGGAAAGGTGATAAGGCTTGATAAATGGGTGCCTCATGAGCTGACCGAAAATAAAAAAAAAGTCATTGTTTTGAAATGTTGTCTCCTCTTATTATACGAAACAATGAATGATTTCTCGATCAGATTGTGACGTGTGATGAAAAGTGGATTTTATATGACAACCAACGATGAACACCTGAGTGGTTGGACTGAGAAGAAGCTCCAAAGCACTTCCCAAAGCCAAACTTGCACCCCAAAAATGTTGTGGTCACTGGTGGTCTGCTGCCTCTCTGATCCACTACAGCTTTCTGAATCTTGGCGAAACCATTACATCTGAGAAGTAAGCTCAGCAAATCAATGAGATGCACCAAAAACTGCAACGCCTGCAGCTGGCATTGGTCAACAGAAAGGGCCTGTTTCTTCTCCACGTTCACAACCAATGCTTCAAATCTGAGCTAAATTAATTGGGCTATGAAGTTTTGCCTCATCCGCCATGTTCACGTGACCTCTTGCCAACCTACTACTGCTTCTTCAAGCATCTCGAAAACTTTTTGCAGGGAAAACACTTTCCACAACCAGCAGGATGCAGAAAATGCTTTCCAAGAGTTCATGGAATCCTGAAGCATGGATTTTTATGCTACAGGAATAAAGAAACTTGTTTCACATTGGCAAAAATGTGTTGATTGTAAAGTTTTTCCTATTTTGATTAATAAAGATGTGTTTGACCCTAGTTATAATGATTTGAAATTCATGGTCCGAAACCACATTTACTTTTGCACCAACCTAATGGTCTATTTTCCACTTTTCACATTACCACAGGTACCAGCGTTGTTAAACTTCCTGCCTCTACGTAATAAGGATCCTCTTTCCTCCAGTTTCTAATACCATTCTTCTCACATTGTCGAGAGAAATATAGAAAGCTTTCAAGTTCAAGACTGCAAAAACTCAGTGGGGCTATTGCAGACCTTTTCATCTTGGACATGTTGTATCTAGGGAAACGATATAAGCCTGACCACTTATCCTGCTCTGTTAGGGCACTGGTAGGAAACATCTGGTACGCTGAAAATACTAATTTGAGGAGACTGATAAATAGACTATTTATAAAGATGTGGGCACATTTGGGGAAAGCAACAGGGATTTGCAGGAATTGCTCTTGCAGGGCTAAAAGCAATGGAAGCTATTACCACCCCTAGGCCTGAGGGGCAAGTCAGGAGAACAATTACATGAGGATGGGGAGGGTCTCAGGACGTCACAACATCTGTGTCCTTCTTTAGGGAGGTAGTTAATCTGCAGTGACTGGACTGAGAGGAAGCCTGGGGGAAAAGTACCCAGTGTCATTCTCTTCTTTCTCTTCTGTTAATATCCTCCATTAGCTCAAGCCAATTGGGAGTCAAAGGAGAAGGAAATCCATTGATTCACTCCTAGAGCTCAGGAACAAGCTCCCGGAACCCAGAGCAAGGTGAAGATGGACAGAAAGTAGATCTGGAGGAGTAAATGCACAACATTCGGCACACAGGGTTACACCCAGGAAATAAAAGGCAAGTCCTATGTCCCAGTGGTTTCAAAGTGTGTGCCCTAACCAGCATCATCAACGTTACTTGGGACTTGCTAGAAATGCAAATTAGGCTCCACCCCTAACCTGTTAAATTAGAACCACTGGTGGGGACACAGCAATCTGCAGCTTAGCAAGTCCTCCAGGTCATTCTGATGCATTCTAAAATATGATACAGTAGCATCACCTATACTCTAAAATATGCAATGCCTGTATGAGGTGTGTAATTCTATCTCCCCGACCGGGTCATCACCCCTGCGTCTCATGGCCTCCCTGGCCCTGGGGTTGGAGGGAGGGTGCAAGATTCCTATTCAGGGATATTCATCAATGCAGCATCAATCACTGGCTTCCTCTTCAACTCTCACCCTTCTCTTTGCAGTCCACGGATCCTTTAAATTGATTGTTTATACATTCACTTTATTAACCAGGGCTTTTTTTTTTTTAACTAGGGCTTTTTAAGGTCTTGCTTTTTGGTTATCAAAATGTTTTGAGTTATGAAACTTTTTCTTGCTCTTGTCTCTGCTATAAGTTACAAAAATTTAATACTTTTGATAAGGACCAAACTTTGGTCTGATTCAGTCAGCTGGAATGAGGACTCAAAATAAAGTTTAAGGGCGGAAGGTCTCTTTTTTATTCTGCCATATAATCTTTAATCTTTTTTACAGAGACAAAAATTCTAGAAAAAACCCAAAAAACAAAAAAACCCATGTTAGCTATTTCCTAAAGAAGATTAAAGGACACAAATTAAGAGAACTAGCTAGGCCAAAAAGCACAATATTAAATTATTAAATATGATGCTACACCACTATTGCAGACACAACCAGTTGTTGCTTGAATATATTATGGTGCTTGGGACAGAGATTTGGTTTCTAAATCATGAAGTTCTTCACTTTTACTCTAAGGTATATGCTCTTTGAAAAGGAAAAACATTCCATATTTATTTATTTCAAATGTAATATATAGATTTTAACTACTGAACTATGGCATAGAAGGAACATTGACTACATTTGCCTACCTGAAACATACTGACATGAATACAAAATTAATCCACTCTGAATGGGGTTGTGGGGAGGGTGTGAGAAGAGGGACACTTCCTTAAGACAAAGTCTACAAAAAATATCGTCTCAAGAAATAATTCTGAAATGAATCAAGTAAAGACATCCAAGTCTATAGTCACCTCTTCAGATCTTAAGGAGGAAATGGATTTCTTTGAGTGAGGGAAGTGTGATTGTTCCACGCCTAATGGATTATTCTTTAACTGGAACAGCAAGAACAGCGGTGAGGGAGAATGGCAGAAAACAAGCTGGGAAGAAATATTCCTATTACTGAGCATGACCTCAATTCCTTTACCTATAAGATAGCGACAGTGAGTGTCCACTTTATAGAGTTGTTGTGAGAACTAGATAGCTTAATACTACATGAAATGTGATCAGCTTGACAGACATAGTAGGAACTCAGTCAATATTGGCTGTAACCATAGTTCATTGTGATTAAGAGTATGCGCACTCTTGAACCAGATAGCCCAGGCTCAAATCCCAGCTTTGCTGCTTATCAGGGATATGAGCTCAAGCAAGCTACTTAATCTCCTTGTGTGTAAGTTTTCTCAGTGGGGATAATAATAGCACTTACCCAATAGGGTTATTGGGAAAGTTAAAAAATTTACCAGGGTCATTGATGTGTTATTTTTATTTATTAAAATCAAATAATGCATATTGTTGAACATTTCAATGTTTTGACATTTACCATTATAAACAATGTGATGAATATTCTTGTAACTAAATCCTTAGACTCATTCTCTGAGTAGAAACAGAATTACTGAGTTAAAGATATGCATTGTTTACTGGTTTTTATTTTTATTGTTAAAATAATCTGGAAGTATTTATTCTCTCACCAATAATGTATAGTTGTCCATTTCCTTGTATTCTCACTTTTATCAAATATTTTAAAAATATTTGCCAATGTGCAGGTAGAAAATGTGACTGTCTATAGAGAACTCCCCCTTCTCCATTGGCTAAGTAATTTTTAAAGGTCTCAACTAAACAAAATCTTAGATAATTTGACAACTTTATCTAGGTTCTTGCATTCTCAGTTCCCTAAACCTCTCAAATTTAAATAACCCCTGGAAGTGTCATTTTTAAAAATGATATAGTTTTAGCTAAGATATCTAGAAAAATTTCAGAAAGATATGCTTGTTTTGAGAGGAGCCAATAGATATTTATTTCTTCTTATGCTCAGGTAATAAAGAAAAAATTAAATTTTCTGGCCTAAACCTAGAAGGCCTAACTGAAATCTATAAAATTCTTTGATTTAGTTTCTAAAGAAATACTACAATGATCTCCTTTCCCTACAGAAAATGTTTTTTAAAAACATTTTTAAAAGTACAAAAACCTTCAGTAGTTCAGTTTCGATAAGCAGAAAGAAAGTTCAGAAGCCCAATCCAAAAGTATTCTTAGTTTTTACTTGCCAAAAAGATCAGATTAAATATCGCATAAGAATAGGCTTTCTTGGAAGATTTCTGGTTCGGGACTTCCTGGCTTTGGCATGAAACAAGGACACCACAATACAATAAGTAGTTGACTTAGAACTGAAGTGTGAGCAGTACCTAGAAGTCTAAAATCAAAATACTGTCTGCATCTTCTATTTGAATAATTCATAAGGATTTATTTTTATCTATCCCTGCACCAGTATCAAATTTAAATAACATTTTCTACCTAATGGTTTTAGTTTAACAATAAAAAACTTAATGTCTTAAGTACACTTTTACTTGCAGTTTGCCTAAATGCCGTTTTTTAAGAAACAATCGTTTGTCCTTAAGTAGAATACATTCCCTTTAACCGCCTGTTCATTACATTTTTTTCATGCTTCTGTGTGGTATAATTTTTGCACTTTAAATAGTACACTATTAAGCCATGGTGAGTGTATTTTTGACCATATCATACCTAGGGGTATTTGGTTTTTAAACATAATATGGTCTCTTAAAAGGTCTGGTATTGAGAAAACAAACTTAGAATAAAATTACTCTCTTAACCATATCCCTAGAATGGCTTGAATTCTAGCTGTGGATAAATCCTGGTTACTTTAAAAGTCACTGCTCCCCATTAGACCAGCATCCCAGTAATTAAGACTGGCCACTTCATTCCTGGTGACAGTTCCTGCCTTGATTTACAGGAACTTGGAACTAAGGACTTTTTCATGAAAGACGCTTGTTGAGTATTTCCTGTCACATCCTAGTGCCTCCAAGTGCCACAAAGGTTATGTATTTTAAATTTGATGCTTACAAATTTCAATCTATACTAGATATTTATAATTTTTTCTAAACTTTGAATCAATTATATCTTAATTACTTGCTTTAGAATTTTTTTCCTAAGTGAGATAAGCCAGTCTGAAAAAGATACATACTGTGTGATTCTAAGTATATGACAGTTTAGCAAAAGTGAAACTATAGAGACCATAAAATAATCAGGAATGCCAAGGATTCAGGGAGAGAAGGAGAAGAATTGAATGGGTGAAGCAAAGGGAATTTTTAGGGCAGCAAAACTATTCTGTATGATACTGTAATGGTAGATACATGACATTGTGTATTTGTCAGAACCCATAGAGCTTTACTCCAGGAAGGGTGAACCTTTATGTATGAAATTTTTAAAAAGTTATTTAGAAGATTGAGGGATCACAGGAGGAATGGGGACTGTAACAGGAATATATGTGTATTACAAATGTTTTTTAAAAAACCTTGCCGAAGAGAGTGAGGGCAAAACATTCTGACTTTGGAAATGAGTCTGTAAGAATAATGGTAAAAGGAACTGCACATAAGCACCATACTCTGGTTGATAAAGTTATTTCTCATGGGGGTACAAGTAAGCAATTCTTATACTGATATGCAAGTAATGGAATGACAGATGGTAGGAGCCAGATCTCTTCTTCATGGAATAGGAAGCTATAGATACACACAAGTGGAAGAAGCTAGCATGATGTAATATGTAATGGCTTAGAGTTGAAGACAGTCAGTAAGAACTCATGCTTAGCTTGATATAGATACAGGTGTTACATATGAAAATATTTATAGATATTTGTATATACAGAGGTTAGTATATATATACATTTTTTTTTGGTTCTGTAAGTGGGGAGGCCTAGAAGCAAAAATACTCGAGTAGTGAAGAACTTTCTGAGTGCCCACATCTTTGTTTCTAACACCATTCTTCAATAAAAGAAATCAGGGCTCCTTGGAGAAATGACTGATTCTAGGGCTGGAGAAAGAAATATACAAAATAAGCCTGGAACATCTTGTAGTATCATGAAGTAAGGAATTATTCAAAACCAAAACAAAACACATCAGTGGAGGTGTGTCAAAGAAGGACAGGAGCCAGCGGAAAGAGCCTGTGGCCAAAGCTGGAAGAATTTTAGCAATAAAATAAATAAAGTAGTATTGCCTTATAACACAAAGTATAAAATAAATATCCGTGAATTCATACTTACATAAATAAATGATTGAATAAATTAATAAATGTGGGAAAAGAGACAAATCTATGCAGAAAAATTCCAGATAGTTTGGATAAATATTCCACCCTAAAGGAGGGGCAGCATAAATGGCCGCTCCATAAGAGTGGTCTGTGCACAGTGATTTTCTTCCATAGGGTACAGTGTGAGAAGGCTGGGGGGAAAGAGTAACTTTACAGTGAAGAAACCTGACAGATTCTACTTCAGCCAGGTGATTGAGGCCAACAGCAATGCTCGTAAATCATGTTGATAGATGGTATTTACTGTTGATGTGACATGATGAAAATGACACTTAACCTTCATGATCTTCCTCCCCCAAAACCCATCTTATCATGAGAAAAACAGTAAACAAATTCCAATAGAAGAGCATCCTGCAAATAACCTGACCAGTACACCTCAAAACTGTCAAGATCATAAAAAATAAGAAAAGTCTGAGAAACTCTCACAGCTAAGGAGACGTGGCCAATAAATGTAACGTGACATCTCCAATGAAATCTTGGAACAGAAAAAGGACATCAGATAAAAACTTAAGAAATCTGGATAAGTTATGTTCTTTATTCAATAATAACATGCTAATATTGGCTCATTAATTTTGGCAAATGTACCATACTTATGTATTTAAGGGGAAATTGGGTGTGTGGTTATGGGAACTTTGTACCGTTTTCTAATGTTTCTATAAATCTAAAACTATTCTAAAAAATAAAGTGTATTTAAGGAAAATGACAGACGCATATGGTATGCTTGTATTAAAATCACATTAAAGTAATCGAGAAGTACAGAAAGTATAAAATGAAAGCTCCTCAGCCTCTCTTCCAGTTTGAATCACTAGTGAGAACAATATGGTTAATCTCTCATTGTATCTATGTTTCTATAAATTTTCTGAGCACATATCAATGTATATGTGTGTGTAAGCATTGCTTTTCTCACAGTACTGGGATCACATTCAGACATATTTTGTAATTCACTGTTCTTATTTAACAATATAATATGGACATTGTTCTATGAGATGTATGAACATTTACTTCATTCTTTCAATGACAGACGATATTATGTATGATGTATGGACTATGTTTATATTGTTTCTAATTTTTGTCTGATAGAACTAAAGATACAGTTAGAACTAATGATACATCAGTCCATTTTTTAAAATGAAAATTTAAAGAATTAAACAATTTTCTAATTTCTTTGCACTATGATTTTGGAATTTTATGTCTTAAGGAGATCATAGAAATAATTTTAACATAATATCTTCTATTATTTCTTATTCTTAATATTTATGTTAGGATGTTTAATCTATCTAGAAATTATTCTTTGCGTATAGTATGTATAGAGGGAGTTTCTTTTTTCCCCAAATTCCTGAAAAAAATCCTCCCAATTTTTTTTGTTTTAATAACATTTTTTATTGCACAGTCCATTTTTCCCCTAGAATTTGAAAGGTAATCTTTTAAATATACTAAACTCTTACATAGGCATGGAATTTACTACTGTTTTTGTTATTCTATTATTTGTCTACTCCTTAATCACTATTGAAGTCTTAATTAAGGTAGCCTTACAGTATGTTTTAATAGCTGATAAGATGATTTCTTCCTTTTGTGAATTACTATGTTAGATAAAATTAAGGATTAATTCTTTTTTTTTTATTGGGGGAAAACTACAAAGCATTTACAGTATAATGTTTACAGTCACAATTTGTAGTGAGCTGATTTCCCAAGATATATTACCACTCAAGTTGACTTATCTTGTTACATTCAAAAACCTACTCTGTCAAAGTAGTCCGGAGAGTACATACATAGTGCTCCAACTGTATTTCTTCATTTTTAAAGTTGAATAATATTCCATTGTATTTGGATACCACATTTTCTTTGTATATTCATGTCTATGAATATTTATGTTGCATCCATGCCTTGTATACTGCGAATGATGCTGCAATGAACACATGAGTATAGATATTTCTTTGAAATATCAATTTCATTTTCTTTGACCATTTTCCCAGAAATGGGGCTGCTGGATCATATGGTAGTTCTACTTTTAATTTTTTTTGAGAAAACTTCATACTGTTTTCCATAATAGCTGTACTGATATACGCTATTACCAATAGTGTGCAAAGGCTCTCTTTTTTCCATATATTCATCAGGATTGTTATTTTTGGAGAGATTTTTTGCATTTTTTAATAGCTATCCTAACAAGATTAAGGTGATATGTCATTGTGGTTTTAATTTGCATTTCCCTTATGATTAGTTATGTTGAAAACTCTTCATATACCTATTGACCATTTGTATGTGTTCTTTGGAGAAATGTTTATTCAGCTCTTAATTGGGTTGTTTGTTTTATTGATGTTTAGTTGTAGGAATTCCTTACACAATTTGAATATAAGCTGTTTATCAGATATACGGTGTGCAAATATTTTCTCCCATTTGTAGATTGCCTTTTCTTTTTTGTTGATTATTTCCTTGGCTGTGCATAAATGTTTAAGTTTGATGTAATCACACTTGTTTATTTTGTTATTGTTGCCTTTGCTTTTGTGTCATATCCAAGAAATAAATGATTGCCAAGGTCAATGTCAAGAAAATTTTTCACTATTTTTTTTTCAGAATTTTTTCTGTTAGGTTTTTGTTGGTATTTTTTATAATGGTCCACTTTCATTCTTTTGCATGTGAAAATTTTGATTTCTCAACAGCATTTATTGGATAGACTATCCTTTTCCCATTGTGTACTTGGCACCCTTGGTGAAGATCAGTAGGCTGTATATGCATGGATGTATTTTTGGGATCTCTATTGTTTTCCATTGATCTGCATATTGTTTGAATTTAATAATATATGCAGAATAATTTTTGGAACATAGGAATCTTTCAAAAAATTATTAACCATAATTAATTTTATTATTATTTTGTAGTTGCCACATATGTTAAATAAGAATAATGACAATAATTTCTACTTTGTAAGCCAAGGGCTTCTCTAATACAAACTATCTTCCTAAACCCTAAATATAATATTATTCCTAAGGAAAAAAATAGAAAACAAGAACAAATTTTACCAATTAGATGTATAGAACAATGTACATATTAGACAAGTGCTCCTACATAGAAATTTTAAAAATTACAATACCTGTGAAAGATATAAATTATAACTGCTACGTCCTATTTAACTTATTTATTTATATAAAAATTTTGCAAAAGAGAAAGACTGGGAAAATCTCCAAGCTTCTGTTCCACCTACAATATATTCATCTAGGAAGTCACAGAGAGAAGGGAGTACAATGGTGTTCACTTTCATATATTCATAGTGACTTGTTTTCACAATCAATATTTTAATTAAAATGCTTTTATTTGATTTTCAGCTATAAAGGAAAAATAGTCAAGATATTTATTTCAAGGAATTATTGAAAAAAAAATAATCCTCTTAGTCTTTGAAGTATTTCAGAGAGCTATTGAAAGTCTAGGAGTGAAGCACCAAGAGTTATTCTCGTGTCTCTTAGCTGTTCATTAGTTTGATATATTTCCTTCAGACACCATTACTGACAGGCTGCCGATCGATTAGAGCACACAGCTTGGCCTCATTATTAGATGGCTCTAATTATTTTGGATAGATATTGAGACTTTTATTTTCAGAAAGCAAATGCTAGAAAGGATTTAATCTCTACAATGTATTTTGAACACTAAAGATGATTATATCTGCACTGACATTAGTAGATATTTAAAATAATAGTTGGAAAGTCATGTTTGATATAAATACATCTAAAAAATATCCTGATGATTATCTTGAAAGAGGAAAATAATGTTTCTATCTCTCATTCAATCTTCATTAACATAAAGAACAATAAAACTGATTTGACTGCATTCAAAATAAGAAATTCCTAACTCTAGTTAATGATCAAAAAGAAATAAAAGAATATAGTTAAAAGCAAGAAAGAATTCTACTATTTTGATATCAAATTCTTGTTTTCCACACATTCATGGAGTTTTTTCAGAACAACATTATTTTTAACAAAGAAAAGTAATCTTGTTATTTCCTGTTGGTTCCTGAGAAGGAAAGCCAATGCCTAAGCATTACTATTTCTATATGGAGTGGTAAAGACATAGCATGGCCATGTCAGGGCTCCCGTTTTCTCATTCTAAAAGCCACACATGTACTATATGCTCACATCATTTTCTAGTATTTAGTATGCTGATAAATGCAATTTAACATATTGTCTTAGACTAATGCTTCCTGAGACTTAATATATGTGGCAAAGTAAGTGAAAAGACTGAAAAAAAAAAACTGCCACTAAGATATAAATATAAGTACTATCTCTACAAATGAATAAATCACTTTTTTGGAAAATTATAATTTTTATACATTAGTAACTCTTAAATATATTCCAGCACAGCAATTTTTAATATGCCAGTGAGGTTATTCATTTCATTCAACTTCCTGTAGTGTAAAAAATCTGTCTACGTCCCTAGGGTAAAGAAAATATTAGAAAGATCCTGAGATCATTCATTTGCCAGTGTTCTAGAGGCTATGAAGAAAGCCATTAACTCTTTAAGAAAGAGAGATGACCAATAAATTTGCATTATAGTACTTTTGCATTTATTAAGCTCATTTTACAGATGTAGAAATGAAACAAATAGACAAAAATAAATAACTGGCTCAATTTCTCACTGTTCATAAGTGCAGATACTTTATTTTCAATGACTACAATATAGTGACATTTTAGGGAACATGAGTATTTAAGGGAAAACAAGGAGAACTATCATCCCCAAATTCATCTGTATAAGGGACACTAAAAGAGGCAAAAGAGAAAATAAATTAAAGAAAGTAGCTATCAAAAATTACAGATAGAAAATACCATTTTTAATTATTCTAGAAGAGATTTTTGGATTTAACAATTAAAGACATTATAAAACTTCAACATACAGTAGAAATATGCTCCCAGTGGAAAAGCGGTTTTCAAGAGTGAGGAGAGAGAGGCAGGGGCTGAACTGATCATGCCCAGTTGAATTTTTCTAAACATTCAGAAGCGTAATTAGTGAGTAGTTGAAAAGAGAACAGCAGTGCGGTGCCAATGTGCAACCCTCTCACGCTGAAGGAATCACCAGGATTGGGCAATGAGTCTACTATATGTCTCCTTGGGCTCCAGTCTTCTTGCCTAGTAAACCAGATGACTAACCTAGACACCCACTTTCTTCTTCTACAGCTTGAAATTTCTGTGTCATAGATATCTTCTTCTGTGTCATAGATATCTACCTATATGGTGATGAATAGTTAATATTTATATTTCTCATTGTGATATATCCTTGTTAATTTTGAAACCTAGATGGACTTTTTAAATGCCACTTATATATGCTACCACCTGCTATTGACATACTGTATGTTAAAGGATCGTAAATTTGTTTGTGCATTTGCTGAAGCACATGTTACATTTTCTTTCTGTGTCCCACACAAATATTTCCTAAAGAGATGGTTACACTTGTCGTGATCAGAAATGAAGCAGTCATGGGACACGTACAAACAAGTAAGGCAAATTAGGATTCAGATGAAGTCTGGGTTTTGCGTAGAGTTAGAAATGCAAGCTAAGCTTTTACATCTGCAGATCAGCTAGCAAAGATATGATTAAAAAATGAAAAGAATTCAATACATGTAGATAAATATCTGTTAAAGGCAAAATGGACAGAATTTTGTGAATGTATGTTTAGATCATTTTGAAGCAAACTGTGAGATTCTGAATGTCCACTGAGGAGAGAGGTGGTAGACATCAGTAAGGTGAAAAGTAGAATAATCAGTCATCTAATGCCAGAAAAGATATTAGGAACTCTACCTGTGAGACTGGTGTTCAAAGGCTTAAAAATCTACACATTGCAGCATTAAAACAACCTAAAAACTGATACAGCAATAAAAATGACTTGCTGCTGAGCCTAATACCTATTAAAAATGATGGCATAGGACCTAACTAAAGCAGTAATGAAATGGGGTGAGGTGAAGCTAGCTGTGGTACAAAGAGTTAAGCAACATTTTCATTATAATCAACTCAAAATATGAGGCATGCTGAATAATATTCATATGTGTAAATGTTGAAATATCCCTAGCAAGATACAGACAACCTGACAAGTAGAATACTCAAAAGATATATGTTTGATGAATTACATGAATGGAAAAAGCAGATATACAAATAATGAAAAAATAATATATATATAAATATCAAGAAAAAGAGATGAAGAGTGAAAGATAAATAGAGGGATATAACAAAGCAAGGGATAGAGAAAGAGAGATGGATAAATAAAGAGAGAACTTTCTTCCTTGAAGGAGAAGTTATATAGTATATAGATGTAAAATTAGTATGTAAAATGATAACTATTTTTCTGAAATTTAAAATATACTGCCTAGGGGATCCAAGAATGGAATATAGACTGTGAAAAATGAATCTAATACTATTAAAAATGTTAAGGATGGGAGAAAAGTAGGGGCTAATCTACATAAATTTGGCACATGATATTTTGACTAAAAAACATTAAGGCTAAGAAAAAATGAACTGTATACAAGCACGGCATGTTAGTTGGTAAATTTTCTTCTCACAGGGGTACATACTAACTATTCTAAAATTGCTTTATATGGATACTGGGAATGGATTAAGTAATGGATAGTGGATGGTGGGAATCACGTTTCCCAATCTTGGAAAGGGAAGTCACCGATAACCAAAAAGGGAAGGTTAAAACGGACCACAATGTATTAGGTTATGGGAGAGACATCAGTATAAACTCATACTTAGTTTAACATATGTACAGATGGGCAGATACAGAAACATTTATAGATATCTGTGTATCCATGTGTTAGTATACATAATATGTTACCCAGTTCTGTCAGCTGAGAGGGTCTAGAAACAACACCCCAGTTACAGTAAATACACACAATGACAAGATTTTGATTTCTCAATACCATTGTTCAATAAAAGGAACCAGGATTCATTGGAAAAGTGGTTAATTATAGGATTCAGGCAAGGAAATTACAAGATGAGCATGTAGCATCTTTCAGTACCCCAAATTATAGTACTAAATAAAAATTAAAAAGTAAGGAAGAAATATAGGGGCACAGGGCATGTCACAGGACCCAAGGTATCTGAAAGAGCTTCCAATGCCAAAGTTGGATAGATTTGAGAAACACAGTACATAGGCAGTATTATTTTTTAACTTGAAGTTGGAAAATTATACAAAAATCCATACTGATCTAAATTGATGATTACTTGAATTAATGGAGAAGATACAAATCTCTTTTAGAGAAAACTTTCAGATAATATATGTAGATCTTCTTAACTTAAGGAAGTGGAGCTTGTTTCCTCCCCCAACTCCTCCTTATGTGTGGAATTAGTTTCCAAATAATGTATAGTAAAGAAGAAAGAGTAACTTAATGTGGGGAAACCTGGCAAACAATACCTTAGTTAAGTGATGAAAGTTTATGATGAGTGATATCACCATGATATCAAGAATATCAAGTACCCTTAATATGATGTGATGAGAAAATCTAAAATCTAATATATCTAATACTTCACACTGATAGTATATATTTTTTCAAAATAATAGTAATACTTGCAGTCTAATTATGAGAAAAACCTCATACAAATCCAGATGTAGAAACAAAATACCCAAACAGTTATCCCAAATTTGTCAAGATCATGAAAAATAAGGAAAGACTGAAATTCTTTCATAGCCAAGAGGAGACTAAAGAAACATGGCAACTAAACATGAGGGAGTACCTTGAACTGGTAAGTGGAGCACAAAGGAGCCATTCTTGAAAAAAATTGATGAAGTTTGAATAATCTTGAAATTTGTCAATGGCAACACACTAGCATTGGTTTCTTAGTTTTGACTAATGTACTACTGTAATACAAGGTAGTAACATTAGGCGGGACTGAAACTGGGCGAGGGGCATGTTGGAACTTGCTGTACTAACTTTGCAACCATTTCGTAATTAATTAAAAATAAAAAGTTTATTTAAAAATATAAAGAAGGGTGAAGCAATGAGTCTAATGTATTGAGGAATATTATTGTAGAAAGAACATAAAAAATGTATCTGGTTCAATGTGACCAGAAACTGAATGAACAAAGTGAGGAATACATATTTCCTCAGATATGTGTGGGATAGACATTCC
Source organism: Lepilemur ruficaudatus (assembly GCA_963574885.1). Taxonomy (NCBI): domain Eukaryota; kingdom Metazoa; phylum Chordata; class Mammalia; order Primates; family Lepilemuridae; genus Lepilemur; species Lepilemur ruficaudatus. The sequence continues at coordinate 8,385 of CAUYRT010070635.1, read as the reverse complement.
CTAAAATATATAGGGGAATAACGCCCTAGGGAGACAAGCAAGGGCAAAGATTCTGAGTTGGACTCACAAATCATCCATAATTCTGTATAAAAAATATGTAAGATGCTCCCAGAAGCACAGCAAAAACTAATAAAAGGTTTCCCTGCTTTTCCCTGTCAGTGTATGTCACTGGGTCTTTTATTTCTGGTTTATGTAGGAACTAGACTATTATATATTTAAATAGAAGATAAAGATTTATTTATAATAGGCTTTTGTATACTCACCTAATTATTAAATTCTCTCATACTTTAATATCTCCATTCATTTCTGGTTCATATAACAGATAATGAGAAAGTGGTTCTCATATTTGGCTATACAAAATGCTAAAATATAAGATCACCCTTTCTAAACATATATGTTGCATACACTTGTATGACTTTAGCTACTGTATGATCATTTTCTTAGAATTAAAAAAGATGTTTATTTTTTAAGCAAATTTCCTTAAATTATATACAGAGTTTGAAAACATCAACAAAACCATAAGTATCCTTTAGAAATGATTAATGAAATTTTCTGAGCAGCCTATTTACAAGATATAATTTAAACACTTTTGAAGTCCATGGACACTGGTTACTTCCCATTAATCCTGTATTTATGAAAACATAAATATAATATCCAGTGTTGCCTTATTTAACACCTGAGGCATTTTAGCTATTCAGAAAGGTCTGTTATTTTGCAAAAATTTGCAAGATTCATGTATAATACTGTTGCTTATCAGTTAAGCTACAATCTGTTTACATAGAATAAAGTAATATTCACAGAGTGCAATAAAAAGCCATGGATTTTGGAAGGGCAAGCATGAAAAACAGAGAGAAAAGGGTGTTCGCTTATAATAATATATAATTTGAAGAACCACTTTATTTAACATAATATTGCTAAAGAGTAAAATTACCTATTTATATTTTCTGGAGCAAAAACAAGGTGAATCTAAGTATAATGAATTGTATCATTTTTGTTGCATTCTTAAAGTCTTCTTCAAAAATTAATGTTAAAAATTGGAGAAGAAAACTAATATATACTCTGAACTTTTGATGCTCATGGTAGATTAATTTATAATAAGACTTAAATTTTCTCTGGTTATTTAGTAGCTTTTAACTATCACTTATCAAATAAATTACACAAGATTCTATTATATCTAGCTGTTGCTTTTCCTGTTCATAAAAACGAGGCTATACAAATAAGACATTTAAAAATGAGATCAAATAAAAGCTACTAAAACAATCAGAGCACAAAGATATTAGGAGAATTAATAGGCAAGTAAATGCTTCTAATTTCCTGGGGGTTTGATTATCTTCTGTCAAGTAAAGTTCCATAAAATGCAATGGAGTAAAAGAAAGGGGAAAAGCAAAACTTGCCTTTGCCCATAACTTTATAAATGTAATTGTTATATTGTTCCTCTCAGTAAAAGTCACTGCACATAAAGTATGCCAAGAATATCTTTACCATTATAACTATGGGACATTAAAGGTCACCACTCAGTAACAGGACACTAATATTGGAGTATAAAATTAACACTAACTGATTTCATGTTTAAAATGATCACTCCACAATGTAGTCCCTGAAAAAATAAATTTTTTAAAATGCTAGCTTATTTTGTTTCAGGATTAAACAAATCTATGAATATATGTTCTTGCAATAAGTTTGGACTTCAAATCTTGGGAAGCTTTTTAAGCCTATAACAGGCTGTGAAATAAACTATGGTAAAGCTATTATTTCACAGACAAAGTATTTGAGGATCTAAGAATTAAATGACTTTCTCAAGGTCACATAATACTTTGTCAGGGGATAGGCACACCTACCCTGACATAATATATGTGCCATCCTACATTATATTTTAGGACTTAATGTCTATTGTATCTTTCATTCATATCCTCATCTTGAAATATGTTGAAGAAATTATGAATGTTTGTGAAACTCTTCAGTTTCTGTTCCTATAATAGATAGGCAATTCTATTACTTGGTTCATTCCATTCTCTCATAACATTTCTGTTGCGTTGTTGAGATCACGTCACAATAGTGAAAACTGATTCCTCTCATTCCTTAAGATTTCCCTCTTTCTTATCTTCATTTTGATCTGGGAAAATGTGTGTTTGTGTGTGTGTGTGTGTGTAATTTGCACCCCCAGTGCCTCACATGTACATTAATGCAAAGACGCATAAGTTTATCTTAAGAACAATATAAAATACATATAATATGTAAATATATAATTATTAATATATATCTTATACATATCACAGATTATTTTGTTATATGTAGCCACTATTTTTCCTTCTCATAAAACAAGGCTATACAAATAAGATATTAAAAGATGAGGCCAAATAAATGCTATTAAAACAATTACGGGCATAAAGATATTAGGAGAATTAATAGGCAAGTGAATTTTGCAAAAGAAAAAGTACAATAATAATGTTTCAGCCACTACATTTAATTATTGGCAAACTTAAATTCCAAGAGACAGGCTATCTTTTGTAATTTTTTTCCATTTAGTAAAAAATGGTAACTATGATGATCATGTTTGAAATTTTATTTTAGTAATTAAAATTCTTTTTAAGATACTTGATATTAAATTTTATTATAAAGGCCAAGTAATGAAGATAATATGGCATTGATGAAAGTATAGACAAGAGATCAATGGAGCAGAATAGGGAGCTAAGAAATAGATCTGTGTAAATATAATCAATGAATCTTTGACAAAGGAGCAAAATAACTTCATGGAGAAAGAAAGAATAGTCTTTTTAACAAATGGCACTTGATGAACTGAATATCCACATGCAAATAAAAAAATCTAAATATTGGATATCAAACCTGTCAAAAAAATTAACTCAAAATGGATCATAGTCCTAAATGTAAAATGTGAAACTATGATACTTATAGCAGGTAACATAAGAAACAACCTAGCCTACCCTGGATTTGGCAATGACATTTTAGATACATACCAAAAGTGTGATCCATGAAATAAAAACTGATAAATTGGAGTTAATTAAAATTTAAAATATCTCACTCTAGAATACACTGTTAAGAACATGGAAAGATAAGAGACAGGTTGTAAGAAAACATTTGCAAAACACAAAACTGATAAAGGATTGGGTATATGAAATATATAATACAAAGGACTCTTAAAATTTACCAATAAAAAAAGAAAACAAGTAAAAAGTGAGCAAAAGTTATGAATGGACATCTTACCAAATAATATAGTCAGGTGAAAAATTAGTACATGAAATGGTTCACAACATCACATGTAATTAGGAAATTGCAAATTAAAACAAAGAGATACCACTCTGTGCCTATTAGAATAACCAAAATCTAACACACTTATAATGCCAAACTCTGGTGGGGACATGGAATAGGGAACAACAGGAGCTCTCATTCTTTGCTGGTGGGAATGTAAAATGATGGTATAGCCACTTTGGAAGATAATGTGGCAATTTCTTAGAAAGCTATAAATGGCTTACAATACAAATCCAGCAATCACACTGCTAGATATTTTCCCAAATGAATTGAAAGAGTATGTCTACAAAAAAACCCTGGATGTAAAGATTTATCTGAGTTTTTATTCATAATTGTCAAAATTTGAAAGCAACCAAGATGTCATTCAATAGGTAAATGGATAAACGAACTGTGATGCATCTATGTATGAAATGGACTATTATGCAATGATTCCAAGAAATGACCTATTAAGCCACAGGACATGTAGGAAACACAAATGCATATTGCTAACTGAATGAAGCCAATCTGAATAGGCTACATACTGCATGATTTTAACTATACGGCATTCTGGGAAAGGAAAACTATGGAAACAGTCAAAAGATAAGTGATTCTCAAGAATTCCAGGAGAAGCTAAGAAGGGAGAGATGAATAGGTGAAGAACAGATGATACCTAGTGCCATGAAATATTCTGTATTACCCTCTAATGGCAGATAACATGATAATTTGCAATTGTTAAAATTTATAGAACTGTGCAATACAAAGAATCTTAATGTAAACTATGGATTTTAGTTAATTAATAATGCATCATCACAACAAATGCACCACATTAATTCAAGATTTTGTTAGGGGAAAGTGCAGTAGACAGACGGATATATGGGAATACTCTATTCTTTCTATACAATTTTTCTATAAATCCAAAATTTCTCTAAAAATAAATTCTATTAATAAAGAAAAAGAATGATTTGGAGACCTGTAATGTAATCTATAATTCTTAACCTTTGTAATGAGAGAATTGATTGATTTCATTAACTGTCATTTTTTGCAGTGAAAAACTCAAGATGTTATGTTGTAGGTAGATGATTTAGTGATAAGCCACTCTTCTTTTTATCTTTTGAGAATAGTTACCTAGTATTATATTGAGGTATATAGATTAATTGAAAAACTCAGCATGATTGAAAGATTATTGGTTTTAAACCCTTAGTAATTATAAATAATAAGCTAGAATCCCCATTCTATCTGTAACATTAAAAACTATAAAGGAGAAAACTTCAGGCAAAACCTACACAAAAGTATGATTTTTCTATAAATCTTTTAAAATGTAAATCTATGAAGATGTATACTAAAAGGCTCAGATAAGTTTAACTCAGCTCAATACATGCTTAACACGTGTAATACTTAAAACAGCTTAATACATGCTTAAGTCATTAAGATAATATTACTTATATAGCATGACTTTTTAAAGTCCTGACATTTATGAAGCAAGGGTAGCTACATTGCTGTTGCATTAATCTAGGATTGCCCATCTTTAAAATTTCTTTTCTTTCCCTGTAACAAATATCTGTTATTTTATAAAATGTTAAAAATAATATATATATTCATATATGCCATTTGGAAAAGAATATATATGTGTATATATACATACTTACATATAGTTAATTTTCAAAGTGAGAAGAAAACATTTTAAGCTGCTTTTCTTTAAGTAATATTTTTAAGAATTAAAAAATAACTATGGCTTATTTTTAATTATAAACACAATGTTGCACTTATTTCCACATTAAGTCCATAAATTATTTTTGTTAGTAATTATATTACAATTCCCACTGAAATTGAAGGAAAATAACAATTTTAGTCCAATTATTACTTGCAATTTGAATATCCTAGTCATGATATACACTGTTTAAAATGTGTAATACGTCTAGATTTGTTTCTGGCTAATAGTTTGGCAAGACTTTTAAAGGGTTTGATATATAGTCAAACTGTGTTCTAATTTGATAAATAGATTTTTGAAGTAAAAGAATCTATGTAAGAGACACTGCAAATATGTAATCCCAGAAATAGGGTATTTGCTTGAATTGTTCTGCTGACCATCTCAAAAGTCTCTATAGTTCTTTCCTGATTTATGTACTGATTCCAACCTTCCCTTTCACTGTACTTTCATATATTTAAAATTAGAAAGAACTAAACTATGTTTTAATTAACCAATCTAAAATACATTTGTTGTCCTCTTCCCACTCTATTTCAGGTCCTTTTCTTTTCTTCAACTTTGAATTTTTTCGTCATGCTGTGAGAGGATAAATTTATGATTTACTTCTGAACTGCTTTAGACTTTTTCTTGCATGCTGCTTCAACATTTAAGAAGGTTTTCTTAGCTTTTCAGGTTCAATAAATTTGTGAAACTTGCAGTTATGTGAATTTCCAATCTTTTCCTTTGAAAACCAAGGGGAATTGAGGTGGTTAGGGGCTGCAGGGCAGCAGTCAACTATTACAGTTTTAAAAAAATAATAATATAGTGTTTGCTGTGCTAAGGAAAGTAACAAGGGAATACAAAACCAGGTTTGCAGTTGAGTAGAGAAATATCGACTCCACAAAAGTAAATAGAAGACACAAAATACAGAACATTTCACAGAGCAATATTTAGAGATTAGGTCAGCCTTCAAGTCATTTACTACAAGCCAACTAAATTAACCAGGGAAAATTGATGCTAGAGGGAAGAACTTCAAGATCTTATCCTGTAGATGGATGGGTTGGTGATAAATTGTTCTTTTTCTGATCCTTTCGAGAACAACTTTCAATAAGTATCAGTTCATCTTATTGGGAATATATAGATTTATGGAGAAATATAATGTTAATGAAAGTTAATTGGTTATAAGCTCTTATTAATTATAAATTTAAAAAGTTAGAATTTCTATTTTGCATTTAACATTAAACATGTTAAGTAAAAAAAGTACTCTGGACAAAAGGGTGATCTTTCTATAAATTATTAAAAATGCAAACCTAAGCAGATTTACAACAAACAGGTTAAATGAGTTATACTTCAATATACTTCTTACACAAGCTATTAAAAATTATGAATCTTACCAATTGAGCATTCATACTAAAATGCAGTTTTCATAAAATAAAAAGGCATAATATGCTTGACTGAATCTTTTTTCATAAAAACATGTTTTTAAAAATTCTGACTTTTATGAGGCAAATATAGCTATGCTACTTTTATATTAATCTAAGCTTATCCATTATTTAATTTCTTTTGGGTGGAGTGTTACAAAATATTAGATTTGAAAAGTTATAATAAAGCAGATTCAACTTGAAAAATGAGACTGGTAATGGTAGGCAATAGAAAGAGAATACTGAACCAAAGTTTGTTTCGTTGTTAATATTCAGGGCAGACTGTTTCAATGGAAGGAAATGAGTTATTAGATTGGCTTTGTTGTGAACATATGGTTATGCTGCCTATTGCTTGAAACATAACAAGTATTCAGTAAAAACCTTTTAGTCATTGAGAGGAAGACATGGCTTGTAATATTAGCTCAGCTACGCTCTATTTTGTGGAATTGAGCAATTTGTTTTTCCATTATGAGCTTCAGTATCTTTGCTACTGAAAAAAAGGAATTGGTCCAAATAACCACTAATATTTTTTCAACCTACTAAAATTTTATGTTTCTATGAAAACTTTATGCTTCTATAAACATATATATTCTTGATTGTATCTTAAATTGCTAAGAATTAATTTTATTTAACTATTTTAAATAGCAATACCCTGTGCTTTCTTAAATAGTGTATATTGAATATTCATTAAACACTTCTTGAGGACTTAGATCTTAATGACCAACATTAATTAGTGAGCTTCACTGCCTTCTCTCTTGCTCTTAGCTGTTTATTTTACTCTCAACTTTAAGGGATTGCCATCTTACACTAAGTGAACTTAAGTTTTTAGGGTTAGATTCTACACATGAGTGAGGACATGCAATAATTATCTTTTCATGCCTGGCTTATTTCATTTAACATAGTGTCTTCAGGTTCATTCCTGTTGTCACAAATAACAGGGTTTTCTTCCTTTTTATGGAGGAATAGTATTTCATTTGTGTTAATAGCACTTTTTTTTTTTTTATCTAGTCACCACTGATGGAAATTTAGGTTGATTTCATAGCTTGACCATTGTGAATAGTGCTACAATAAACATGAGAGTGCAGACATCTCTTCAACATACTAATTTCATAACTTTTGGATATATACCAAGTAGTGTAATTGTGGATCATATAGTGGTCTTATTCTAATTTTTTTCAGGACTCTCCATACTGTTTTTCATAATGGTTGTAGTACTTTAAATTTCTACCAATAGTGTATAAGGGTTCCTTTTTTCTACACATCATACTAATATTTATTTTTTCTTTCTTTTTTCTTTTGTTTTCTTTTTATTTCAGCATATTATGGGGGTACGAATGTTAAGGTTATGTATATTGCCCTTGCCCCCCTCCCTCCTTGAGTCAGAGCTTCAAGCATGTCCATCCCCCAGATGGTGCACATGGCACTCATTATGTATGTATATACCCATCCCCTCCTCTCCCCTCCCATCTGCTCAACATCCAATAAATGTTATTCCTATATGTTCACTTAGGTGTTGATCAGTGAAACCAATTTGCTGGTGAGTACATGTGGTGCTTGTTTTTCCATTCTGGGGATACTTCACTTAGTAGAATGGGTTCTAGCTCTCTCCAGGAAAATACAAGAGGTGCTGTATCACCATTGTTTCTTACAGCTAAATAGTACTCTACAATATACATATACCACATTTTATTAATCCACTCATGTATTGACGGGAACTTGGGTTGTTTCCACATCTTTGCAATTGTGAATTGTGCTGCTATAAACATTCGAGTGCAGATGTCATTTTTATAGAGTGTCTTTTGTTCTTTTGGGTGGAGATAAGTGATATCTCATTGTAGTTTTGATTTGCATTTCCCTGATGATTAGAGATGTTGAGCATTTTTTCATAGTTTTTTGGCCATTATTCTGTCTTCTTTTGAAAAGTTTCTGTTCATGTCCTTTGCCCACTTTTTGATAGGACTGTTTGATTTTTTCTTGCTGATTTTCCTGAGTTCTAAATAAATTCTAGTTATCAACCCCTTATCAGCTGTGTAG
>CAUYRT010070633.1:0-11401 GCA_963574885.1 Lepilemur ruficaudatus | reverse complement strand
TGACCTCATGTCAATATTTATTAAACTGTTACTAATGATGTTAGCTCATTTATTCCTGAATTTAGACGTATTTGGTGCCTAAAATAATAAACCCATCTGAGTAGGTTATATCAATAGCAAATATTACAAGAAGATTACACAGAAGCCATCACTAAAGTATTTAATTAAACACATTACACAACGCAGACTCTTCACACTGGCCTCTCAACAGCGAGAACAGAGCTTCCCATATAGAAGCTGTGGTTTGTGACTGTGGTTTGTTCATTGTTTTATGTATTCATCGTCATCTTACGTCATCTTATAACACAGATCATAACAGAACTATCTTTGTCATAAGGTTTAAATGAAACACGTCCCATAAAGCACACAGTGAGTACTTAACAAATATTACTGTTACTACTCAGCAACATTACCTGGGCTGTACTACATGAGGGCAAATGAATTCTCCAAACTGGAAAAAATGAACAACATATGTATGAAAGGGTTAACCTCCTTGATATCTAAAGAGCCTCTAAAATTGATGAGAGAAGAACAACCTAATCAAAAACTGGGTGAGAGATAGTTTTTGGAAAAGGAAACATAAGTGGCTTTAAACACATGGAGACCCATGCAGCCTCCCTCGTTAACAAGAGAATAGCAGACTAACTCGGGCTGAGGAAACATTTTCCATCAATCAAGTTTGGAAAGAACAAAACATTTTAAATTAAACAATGCATTCAAGCAGGTGTGGGAAGCAGACAATTTTGTCCATTCATAGAAAACTCTATCAACATTTAAAATGCGTATAGTCTTCAGCCTGGCAATTCTACCTCTAGGATTTTTTTGTATAATTATACTTCCACATGTGCAAAAACATAAGTGCACACTAACGCATTGCTTTCACTAGCAAAAGACTGGAAACATGATACATAAATTTTATATTTCTGTATAATAGCATATAAATATTCATATATGTTCATAAAACAATAGATGGCAACTTTATAGGTGACAATGTCCTAGATATAATAGGAGATTAATTTTAGTAAAAAGAGCAAGATGTAGAATAAGTGTCTAGTCTACTAACAAATGACAAATGGTTGCCTCTGAGGCTGGTCATCAGGTGTCTGGAGGGAAGAAATGGGAGGGAAACTTACTTTCATTAGAAATGGGAGATACTCTTTTTGCATTTTCCATTTTTTACTTTTTAAATAAAGAAATACAGTAATTAATTGTAAAAGTGTGTGTGTGTGTGTGTGTGTGTGTGTGTGAGAGAGAGAGAGAGAGAGAGAGAGAGCGCAAGCCCAGAGAGAGGGGCAGTCTCTGTCCCTGAGGACCCTGTGGCTTCGTGGGAATGGGGGGAGGAACACGGGGTAGACGGGATGATGTGTGTTCAGCCCCCGCCATTTGGAAGCTAGGATTCCTTTTGCGGGTCACAGTTGCTCTGAGCCGCAATGTCTGCATATACAAGATGATGGCTTAGTGGGGCTTGTAAGGAAGCAGCAGGGAGGAGAGGTGTGAAAGGGACCCATCAACGGTGAGGCACCTGGGGCTTCTGGGGTGTCGTTGTGAGCAGCGGAATTTTGCGATTGTCTCCTTCAGAAGGAGCCACAGAGGAGGAGAAAGTGCTGAGCAGGAAGATGATGAAATACTGGGCTAACTTTGCACGGACCGGGTAAGTGGACCTCCTGGCCTCCCCGACCCTGGCATGTTGGAAGAGGAAGATCTCGCTCTGTTTCTACTTCCACTTGCAGGAATCCTAATGGGGGCGGCCTGCCCCTGTGGCCGGCCTATGATTTGACGGAGAAGTACCTGAAGCTGGACTTGAACGTGAGCCAGGGACAGAGACTGAAAGAGCACAGAGTGGAGTTTTGGACCAACTCCCTCCCTCTGATAATGTCCACTTCTGAAGCTCTCGTCTGTCCTCTTTCCTCTCTGCTCCTCCTATGTCTGCTCCTGCCTTCCTTTCTCTCCTTTGTTCCCTGAGAAGTGTGTAATTTTGGTTTCTCTTCTCCTTCTGCAATTTCTCCTGCAATCATAAGCTTCCTTCTGAGTTTAGCTGCTCTCTTCTGGGATCTTTGTGGAATAAGCTGCTTTAGCTGATGCTTTGTGGACTTAGGGATGATCTTTATAGAATTCTTTTCAACATCAAAAAATGCAGTTTGTCTTGGAAGGCAACCAGATTTCATCAGTAAGTCTGGAGGAGGGCTGGCCTATTTGTTGTCAGAATAATGATCTTGTTACTCATATGCAATAAAATCAGAATGTAAAATATGTCCAGGGAACAGAATTTAATTCTGTGCTGATAACTCTGCCCCAGCCCCCAGCATCCAAGATGAAGTGGACTTTCTATCAGCAAAGGTATCTGCATGTATTACCTAAAATGCAAGTCCCCCACCCCAACCCAGGGAGGCTTCAGCCCCAAGCCAAGTACAGATGTCTTGGGTATGGCTGGGTTTGAGCTGGGTCTTCTCTCTCACTCAGGCAAATGTGTGGGGGCATCTGAGAGCATCCTCAGCCATGGAAACCAGACATCATTCAAGGTCAAGAACCAAGAAGTTGAACACCAGGCAGCAAGGGTCAGATCAGGGACACCAAGGAGATAAGAGGCTTTCCCAGTGAAGTTAAGACTAATCTGCCATTCGATAAATCTACATTGGGCACCCAATGTATACTACACAGATCCCTGCTGGGGAGACAGCCATGAACAAAAACACGGCTGCTACTAAATAGCAAACGGACATCAATTGAACATTCACCCAAGTGAATATCTTAGATATAAATTTGGTAAGTGCTGCTCAGGAAAAGTAAGGTGTTTTAAGAAACTGCAACTGTAACACATGGACTTAAGTTATTAATAGATTAAAGTTTTAGGAGGCTCTCTCTGTAGAAAAAGCATTTATATTAAGAAAGGATGAATTAACATTTGCCACGTGATAGGCAGGGAGAATGCTGTACACCCCGTCATTCAAACACACACTCTGTGTCTCATATAATTCTTGTTACATACATGTAATTCACCAGGGTAGTTGGGGTTTTTTGTGATTACTTCACAAGATGAAACACGAGGTGCATAGATCAGGAGGGTTTCTGCTCCAACTCATAGCCTGCATCTGGCCCCCAGAAGTGTTTTGTTTATCCCACACAATGTTAAACGTTTTTCGGAATTAGTGGCCAGCTAATTTCAAATTAGGGAAATTTCACGTTAAAACCCACATTTCCGGCTTCTCCAGAGGGGAAAATAAAAAAACCTCAGAAGATGTTGCAACAGTAAAGCTGCATTCCCACACGATAACCAGGACTCCTGACAGCCCATGTAGCTCCTTTGTGCAAACCAGCTGGAACCCCTTCCTCAAAACCCTCCACAGACATCTTCCAAGAAACTGTCATTGATAAATATCTGCATCTATGAAGGACCCCTCCTCTGAAGTGTTACCCTTCTGCAGTGCACAACCTGTACAATTGTTCTCAGCAAAGATGAGTAAGCTGCAGGAAGGGAGTAGTGGCTACTCCCTGTTCAAAGGCATAAGCTCTCAACTTTCCACAGTCCTCACCATTCCCCTTTGTTCTGTGCCTATTATCTGACTCCTAAAGGTGTTTAAGTTTGGGCCCCTGACCTCTCATTTTACAGTGAGCTGCAGACAGTTAAATGGATTCACCCAGATCACTCATCAAGGTAGCAGCAAGTCAAAACCAGGCCTTAAGTCTCTTGTCTCTCCAGAGCAGGACACTTTCTGCCATGCTGCAAACATCTCTCACCAGACAGTCCAAGGCATCCGGTTGTCTCTAACTGAGGTGGTTGTGGGAGGGGTGGATCAGAGACGCCTGAGCTACTTTATGCTCTAGGAAGAGGGACCAAACCACATGCAGGCAAGCTGGAAATTCAATTGCCTCTGCAGCTGCAGAAGGCTAATTTCTACATTGATATTTGGAAAAACTATCAGCTAGAAAACACCACTCAACTCATTTTTAAAAATACTATCATATTAAATGACATTACACCACGCATCATTTATATACTGCCTGCAATTCCAGTATCCTCAAATATGGTTCTAATTTTGGCCGATGTCTTGCTAGGGGGAACACGTTTCCAAGTCATCCAGATATAGGGCTCTCGTCTCTCTTTCTTGTCCACACACAATCAGATTTATGGAGTTAAAGTTGATGTATAAAAGCCACTTTGTGTTATTTTTGTTTTTTTTTCATTTAGTTAAGGGTTTTGTATCTGGAGTGTAAGTAGAAGAATCGTGTGAAAGACTGTTCCAAATCCCCACTGGCCAGGCCACTCGCCAGTCCAACTGAAGCAGAATCTTCTTGGATGGGACCTAGAAGTCTGTATTTGCCATTTTCAGGTATTTTAGTGCTTACCCCTGGTTAAGAACTTCTGAGTCTTATCAGTGTGGCATATGCCTTTTTCAAGTTGCTAGAGGCTCTCCAAGAAAACGACTCCGTCATTTGTAGAACCAAGGGGGCAGGGGCTACCGGCTCACAAGCCTCTCTGCGTGCTCCCTCCCTCCCCTCCTTGGACAGAATGAATTTGATATGTATTCTGTGGCAGCCATCTGCTCAAGGCTGTGGTGTTCTGTCATTTACACACGTCATTCTAATTAAAAAGCCAATTATACTCAGAAAAAAAAAGCCACCGAGATTACTGGAAACCAAGTCAGGCCAGGTGGGCAGACTAAAGGGTTGGGTGTGGCCTAGGGCAAGTGGATGCTTCGAGGAACTGGACTGGTTTTTTGCTTTAATCCATGCCTGGCATGGATGTGTCACAACTGCTTTAGCCATTAGTCTGATCCTGGACATTTATGGTCTTAATGTGATGAGCAACTTTGGGAATAGATACTTTTATTTTTAAATCTTATTTATGTCATTCAGATTTGCAGAAGATGGACTGAATCAAAGGCTATGCCCTTTTTACATCACTCTTCTTATGTTCTACAAATTCATTTTCCTAAAGAGACATATCACTTCATACTCATCAGTAATGCAGGTACTTATATTTAACAATCTCTTCTGCTTTTCCATCATTGTAAAAATACAAAATATTTAATCACCTTATTATTGCAAAAGAAACCATTTGTTTTTTTCCAGAATCCTCCCCCGACCCCGATCCCCCCCCTCCCCTCGCCCTGGGCCCCGCAGCAATCCTGAACCCTATTCCTTAAAAGGAAGCAAAGCAAAACTTGAGCAACAAACCAAATCAGTTTCCGCCTGTGAATTTCCTAATGTCCAGTAGAGGGCAGAGTTATAACAGAGAAAAAATGCTTCCCTCCACTCTGCGGCTTCCGGGTGCTGGCGGTGTGGCTCTGCAGTGCTTGGGCTGGAAAGGAAACCATACAAAACAGTTAAATTACAAACCAATGCCATAGGGTATCGTCCTTTTTCTCTGTAACATTTGAAAGGAGAACGAGTACGATCCATTACCCGGAAAGTCTCCCTGTAAAGACTGAACCCGCAGGCGGAACGCAGTTTTTCTTTTTCTCCTGTTTGTACTTTCCCTGCTTCCCACTCAGCTCCCGGAGCCTGCCTCGGGCGGGCATAAGGAGCCTCTCCCCTAGGGATCCCGTCCCTTCTCCCCCTCCCTCTCCCCTAGGGATCCCGTCCTTTCTCCCCCTCCCTCTCCCCTGGGGATCCCGTCCTTTCTCCCCCTCCCTCTCCCCTAGGGATCCCGTCCCTTCTCCCCCTCCCTCTCCCCTAGGGATCTCCCTCCCTTCTCCTCTTCGCCTAAGGGACTTTGGACTCGACTTTCTGCCCAGTCCGGAAGCCAACTCCCTTTTCTGGCCCTGGCCATGGCCTCAAGTCCCCCACTTGCACCGGTTTCCCATGGGCGGAGACAGGGGGCGGGGAGGCGCCTGCCCGCTGCTGCCCAGGGAAGCACCTGAGAGGGGAGCCTCCCTGCCCAGGACTGATGGTGATGCCCCATCGCTTGGGAGCCTGGTTCCCTGCTAAGAGCTGGCGTGAAGGGCGCGCCTCGTGTGATTCCCGGGGAGTTGGAGAAGGGCAGCGGGAGGAAAATCCACCTTGCCACTCGTGGATGTCAAAATACCTGGGGATTCCTGGGCAAAGAGCTGGCTGTGCTTCGTGGGTGGGTTGGAGCTCAAGTCTGGACTTAAGGGACGGGCAGGAGGGGAGCGGCAGCCAGGGTGTGGCAGGAGCACCGTGGCAGGGCGCGGCCGGGGCAGCAGGACACTGTAGGCAAGGCTGCTGGAACACGCCCTGAGGGCCTGGGGGACAACTTTTCTGTCCTGACCTGTAGGAAGCAGACTTTTCTCTTTATGGGAGGATGGTGTGATTAAGGCCCATTTACCTATTCATCTCTCTCCATATATCTACCTATCTGCTCCCCTTTATATAATTGTACTTGAAGCTCTAGTACCTCCTGGACTTTGCAATGATAAGAGCCAATTTATTCAAGATATGCTTTAGGTAAGTTTAAGTTCAATTTCTGCTACTACATTCTATAGGATCCTGATTAAAATAATTGCCACATTCGATCATTTGTATTCTATCCTATAAGTTATATGGTCTGCATATAATCTTGTGTCCTCTATTAGATACGAGTTCGTAAGGCCTGGTATAAACGTATCAGTTTTTAAATTGAATAAAACGTACATGCAAGAAAGCATATATGTATACATGCATACATATACGCACCTATGCAGTGTATATGTTATGGCTTGATGAATTTTCATTAACTGATCACACTTGTGTAATCAGCACCCGGAAGCCATCTCCAGCTCAGTTCCAGGCTCTGCCCACCTCCCCTCCCTGCCCACCATCCCCTGCTTGCCCCTCTACCCACAGTGGGAACCACTAGCCTGCCTTCTGTTAATAGCAGCATATTATAATAGCTTTTCCAGGTTTTATGCTTTTTCTAAACAGAATCATGTATTCTTGCATCTGGCTTCTTTTTCAACATTGTGTTTGTGAGGTTCGTCTGTTTTGTTGTATGTGGTTGTAGTTTGTTATCACTGCTGTATGGTCAGTCGCGATAGGGTATAAATATGCCACAATTTGTCCATTCCTAGGCTTCTGGACTTGGACTGTTGCCTTCTCTGGACTTCCATCTTGGAGATGGCCTGTTGTGGGACTTCTCTGCCTCTGTGATTGTGTTAGTTAATTTCCCTAATAAATCTGCTCTCCGTAAATCCCATTCTTTCTGTCTCTCCAGAGAACCCTGACTAATACACAGAGTACTTGTAGAAGGACTGGTGCACTTTGACTCTTATTCATTACTATATAATTCCTTGATTAGTTTTACTGTATGCAACAATGGATTTACAAAAGTACATTTCTGAAAACAAGTTCCTCAATGGGAAAAATGGACCACTGATGGTCAGTTGGTAATTTGAGGGCAAGAACAACCTTGTCCATCATCATGACCCCTAGTTTGGTGGCCAGGCCTTGACTTCGTCAAGAGTCATTGTTACTGCAGCCATTTCCCTGAACGTCAGGGAGCTGCCTCCTTTCGACATTCAGAACTCTGGGCAGAAATCACATTATGTTGATACCAGCCGAGGTCTTTTTGATGCTCTGTTGTAATTAGGTGGTCAGAGACCCGGGGTTAGTACAGTGCTAGGACTGGCGGAGAGCCTGTGGGACACTTTGTCCTGGGGTGGATCTCAAAGGGGAGAACTGCACTCCCTGTTGCATAAGTGGAGGACACCTGCACCCTCACTTTCACAGGTACCTGGTACCCCTAAATCAGAGAGTCTTTTCTGTCTCCATTCTGCATTCGTATTTGCTTGGGGCTGTCTCCTCTGTGTGTGTTAACCTCCACATTCCCTGCTCTGAAAGCAGTTCTCATTGCTCTGCTGATTTTCCAGCTTCCAAAATGCTGTCGTCTCCTCTCGCACTGCTTGTCCATGTGGGTTTGTAACTTTGAAACTTTGTGTTACTGACCTTTGAGAAGAATTTGGGAGGAAATGAAAATTCTCTGATTCCCTTTCTTTCACAGAAAGTGGTGAACTGCTTTTTTCACGTAAAAATTTAACAACAATATTTTTTTCTACATTGTTGACAGCTACACTGCATCCCATGGTCTGAATAGAAAATAAGTTTTTTAACCATTTATTATTATTGGTCAATCAAATTATATCATATTTTTTGCTATCGTCAACTGCAGTGCGGTGAGCATCTGATCATGTATCTTTGGGCTCATTCAGAATTGTTTCTAGAGAACAGTGTTTTAAAATATAGTTTTCATTATTATTTAGGTATGGCAAAGGCCAACAGCTCAGGAGACAACTGTCATTGAAAACGTAGTTTATTACTCAGAGATCCAAGACAAGGGGATACTCCATGCCACGGGGAGGCAACCACATGGGGACACACTGGGTTCAGTTGGAAGGTGGTGGGCGTGGAGTGAGGACAAGAGCCGTTTCTGTGGTTTCCATGGGAAGGAGGAGGTGAGACAGGGCACGCAGGGTTAAGATTGGCCAGTTTGAATAATTTCGCTGGGCTCAGCGGCACGGGGGCTGTTCCATCTGATACCTGCACAGGAGTGATCAAGGGGGCAGGTGTGGTTCCGTCTATGAGAGCCCTGCAGGAGGCGGTTGGGGGTGTGGGCTCTGATGGGTCAGTTTGTATACGAAAGGCACGCTCTCCGGCAAGTGGTTTGCTGTCTCTGGAAGTTACCTAAGCCTGGGAGGGGAAGTCCCTCTAGGGTTAGCAAGGCCCCAGATGTCAAAGCATCAGAATAGAGAAAATAAAGAACACAGTTAATACAAATATCTAGGGCAAAGGAGATGGCCCTTTTAAATGTTAGGACAGATTTTGCCAAATTGCCGCCGGGAAAGCTTGAACAAATTTATGTCTCACATCAGTGGTGAAAGTTCCTGATTGTCCATACTCTTCCCACCCCTTTGCACTACCACTAAAAGAGTACAGGGAAAATCCATGTCAGTTCAATAGGTGCAATGTTAATATCTGGTTTGCAATGGTGTGTCTTGGTGTGCATGCTATTATTGGTCTTCTAAAATGACGTTTTGCATGTGTATAGCATGAAGACCCCTTGCACCCTAGTTGGTGTGATGGAGGGGGACTGAGGGCTGGCTCATCCTCGCCCCACCCCTGAACCCACGCTGATGTGCTCCTGGCTTGGGTCCAGAAAAGGACAAATAGTGAAAGACCAGTCAATGCTTGTGAGTGTCTCAGAAGAGCAACAAATTCCCCTCAGATGCCTCCCAGACCTTGAAGCATTCTAGAAATTTCATCCCTCTCCTGACCTTCTAAAGTGAGCATCAGTAGATCCTAGGATTTGAGCAAAGCTTAGTGCACTCCAGCTTTTTGGAGAACCTTATACAATTTATTCTTGCTGAGTCCTGTGTGAACCCAAAAGGCCAAGCTTGCAGATGCAGAGGAAAGCATGTTAACCGTCTGTGGAAAGGAGAGCTCACCCTCCACCCTCCCCAGGAGTATTTAGGAGGTTGCCTTTCAGACTTACTCCACCGCTGGTCTCTCCAAATGGCTTGTCTGCTCTGCCAAATTCTACTTCCAGAAACGCTCTTGTCATCTCTCATTCCCAGGATTAAAGCCTGTCAATGGCTCCCCATTGTTCCAGAATGAAGTCTGTTCCTTTAGTTTGCTTTCACCCTCTCTGTCCTCTGTTCACATGTCCAGGACAATTGCCTCACCAAGAATCCCCCAAACCTACCTTGCACCGCTGCTAATGTCTTCTGCTAAAGCCAGTGCCTTGTCACCTAACTGGTGGCCGTGATAGTGGTCACAGTTGTCACTGCCTTTATGTCATTAGCTGACTATCTATAGTTCACTTTTCTCATTGGGGTGACTTCTTTTTGCTTATATGCTTTTGTAAACCAGATGTGTTATTACTTACATTTCCTTATTTACTTTTCGTTTGTACCATCATTTTAATTTTGAAAAATACAATGATACATTTTTCATGCTTATCTTCATTTCATAGCAAGTTCTACAGTCTTCTACTTATGGAGGTAATATAAAATCTGCTTTTTGAATGAGTGTATAAAAGAACAAAGAGTTAATTCATTTAAAGAAAACTGCTAATAATTGTATAGTTGGTGGGCTGATATGGCAAACAATGTGAAGTCAGTATGAGAGTAAATGAAGTTCCAGAAACAGTGCTTATGTCTAGGCTGCATTGGAAACCGTTATAGAATTCCAGAGTCACAGAGTGGGGTCCATGGTGAATGGTGCATGAGAGAGCACCTCACCCAGAGCCACCCCTCTCTCTGAACCCCTCTCTTTCCAGAAATGATCCCCAAATGTTACCAGTGGGTTCCCAGACTGCTGGTCTCCCAGGGCAGCTTCTCCACCACGAAGTCTGCACCTGATATTGCCGTGATGACTAGGCAAAGCTGAGGGAAGGGCCCAGATGGACATGGGCGTGCTCGGCCCCGTGCCTGCTCTCGTACGTGCTCTGCACGTATCTGCTTAGTAAATCGGTGGAGGTGGAGAGGTTTTTGGAGGTGGAGTTGGAGCCCCAGATGTGCCACTCTCCCAGGTCCTACACAAATGCTTAGGAGTTAAGCCCAGTTCCCAGGGTTTCACTCTCCACACCATTCTCTTCCACATGGGACACTTTAGTGAAAGGCAATAGCCTGAGTTGACTGCTGCTTAAACAAGAGATGTACTGCTGACAGCTAATGTGACACAGGGAAATTACACACTTTTGCAAAGTGAGATCTGGCGCAAGGCTTGATATACACAAGCCTCAACCATCACACCTGCAGAGTCATTCTGAGCCAGGAATGGGCTTCGGAGGGTTCCATCAAGGTCTAGGAGTGGCCACCTCTGTTTGCAGAATTGATTGGTGTCACAGGTTGGTCTATGATTAAACAGTGGATTGGGAGAATAATTCCTCCTTATCTTTGTTACTTGATAACACAGCACCGTATGATCTTTGTAGGCCAAGAGCCAGGACTGTTTCCCAGGTTGCAAAGGTCAGCTGGGTAGGGCACAAGGCAGGACGGTTAATAGAAGTTTGTGTGTATGTGCATTGTGCTAAGTGACTGGAAACAGCCTGGGTGTCTAATGAGGAAAACCACCCAGACTGGCCCGTGTGGATAGAGATAGTGGTGCTATTTGTTAGCTTGCTCCTTATTACTTGGTTTTGTTGTTGTTGTTGTTGTTGTTTTAAATAAAACTAAGGGAGGTAGGAACCCTAGCCCAGGTCAAGCTTTGTAGAGTGAATCCCTTCTGGGGACTGATTCTAACGCTGTCACCAAGTCTCCACCCCCTCCACAGAGCCCCCTCACCAGCCTGCCACATGGCTAGATTGAGTGCTAACGAGTATCCCCTGTTGAATGTGAGTTTCCAGAAGCTTCATTTCAGCTACAATCTATGTCCTTGGGCAAGAACCCATGAACATCTCTGGGATTGTTACCTGCTTTATGGCTGCTGGTTGCCCAGTCCTTCCTGATGTCAGTATTGGTCTGCCCAA
>CAUYRT010070632.1:0-16424 GCA_963574885.1 Lepilemur ruficaudatus | reverse complement strand
TGGCCTGCCCTGACCCTGCCCAGGCCTGACCGCTCTGCCGGCCAGGCAGGGGAGGCATGGTTTTTCAGATGCTGTCCCCTTGGTGCCACCCTGCAGGGCAGAATCCCACCCGTGGCTCCCAGAAACTGGAGTCCCTCTTCTTCCCCCTCCCCCCTATTTATTTTTTTGGAGACGGGGCCTTGCTCTGTTGCCCAGGTGTGAGAGCAGCAGTGCCACCATAGTTCATTGTAACCTCAACTCCTGGGCTCCCGCCTCGGCCTCCGAAAGTTCTAGGACTACAGGCGTGAGCCACCGCGCCCAGGCACCCGCCAGGTTTTTCATCAGGATGAAATACTGAGTTCCTCTGAAGGAACGAATTGAGTTCTGTGTCACTTTGAGATGAGTTGGTACTGGACACAGCTTCCCCCCACAGTGCTTCCCCCTACAGCTTCCCCCCACAGATGAGTTGGTACTGGACACAGCTTCCACCCACGGTGCGGGACTCCAGCCGGTGCGGGGCGAGGCCCGTGGGGGAGGCGCCTGGCTAGGGTCCTGGCCCTCTTCCCTCGTGCTGACGGGACCTCGCTGGGGCGACTGGCCACTTGTTTTGGCGTCCCTACACCAACTCCTCGTCATCCCTGAATGTTTCCTGTGACCAATATTATCCCTCCGTTGCAACAGCACCCAACACGTCACGAAGTGGGCCCAGCCTCTGTCACGGTGGAAGGTGCCACTTGAGTGCTGGGCTTTAGGTCAAACTTCCAGAAGGTCAGACCCAGAGGAGCGTTTCAGAGCCTGGGGGCTGCGTGGCAGGGCTGGGTCCCGCACGAGGCCACAGCTTCCGAAGGAAATAGTCACTCTCCACCCAGGGCTGGGGCTTGCTCTCTGCAGGCGCCCCGTGTAGCCGTGCATTAGGGTGGGGGCCGGGCGTTGGCAGCCCTGATGATGTGCTGGTCCCGCTGCTGCCATGGGCGTGTGTCACGGGCTCCCTATGCCAGCGCACTTGCCTAAGCACCAGGGGACAGACCTAGTCTGGGGACAGAGTGTCTCATGGCAGAACAGGCCTCTGTGGAAGGGCAGGGCAGCCTCCCAAGGCCTTTGCCTCAAAGAAGCCCCCATAGGGCTGCCCTGGGCACTGCTCACCCCTGTCCACGGGCCGGCTATGTTCCAGCCTCACCCGGTTGTAGGGCTGTTGGCAGGACGGTGGCTGGTCAGATCCCGAGGAAGAACTGGGCCAAGAGCAGGAGACCCAGAGGCGTCAGCAGCCCATGGTGACGCACTGCATTCTGTCGCAGGCTGCAGCTTGCTGCCAAGTGCCCAGGGGTGACCTGGCCCCAGAGGGACAGCTGGCACTCACTAAGCTAAGGCTGCAGAGTCCCCAGGCCCTCGGTGTGGTCAGATTGAGCTAATCTGCCATTCTGGCTGCAGGCGGGCAGGGGTGGGGTGTGGGGTGGCCCTACTCCCGTGGGCCTCCGGGTTGGTAGGAGCAGGTGACGTGGGAGAATGGCCGAGCATGATCCTTCTCTCCTCTCGCCTGCAGGATGGTCCACCTCCATGGAGACGCCCCGCAGCCTCAGCACCACCGGCCCCCCCTGGCCTCCACTTGGTGGCCCCAGTGCTGATCCTGGTGCCACCGACTTGACCCCACTCTGAGCGCCTGGCCAGGCTGGCGGCATGGAGCCTTCAGCTCCCCAGACTTTGCCAAGGGCCTGCCCCGGCCCCCAGTGTGACCTGGCCTCTCCTGTCTGCACACCCCCTGTGGCCACCAGGCTCCAAGGGGCCACGGCGACCCTTGATCAAAGAGCACAGTGGACTGTCTCCTCCAGACCCCTTTTTTCTACGGTTGATACATTTGTAAATGGTACAAAATGAAGGACAGCAGCTTTTTAGTTGGGCACTGGGCCCTGTGGGCTGAGCCCAGGGCTGGCGCCGACTGCCCACGTGCAGCCTGCAGCAGCAGTGCCCAAGGACTCAGAGAACCTGCAGAAGAGAATTTATTGGTGGGTGAAGTGCTGTCTTCACAGATGTCAGGGGCTGGCAGAGGCCCATGTCGCAGTCAATGAAGGAAACGGTGCCTGTCCGCCCACGCTGTGTGTGTCACCGTGGCGGCCTGTTTGTGGCTGTTGCCTTCCACCCTTCGCTGTTTGTGGCCCTGGTGGCTCTCCCAGGCCCACCCTGAGGCCCAGCCCCTGCTCTGAGCCTGGGGCGCATGGGCACTGCCTGCCCATAGCCCTTCCCCGGGCTCCACCATCTGTGCGTGCGGCCCGGGGTGGAGGTGCAGCTGTTTGCTGCAGTTGGTGTCTGGTGACCTCTGGCCCAGCCCTGCGCCTGCTCGTGGGTGCTGGCTTTGGTCCGTCTTCAGGCCCTTCCAGGTGGAGGGGCTTGTGCTCAGCCAGCAGCCACCTGCCAGGAGACTTGGTAGCTTCCTCAGCTCCCCCTTAAACGTCCCTCTGCCTTTCTCTTTGATTTGTTCTGTCTGGGACTCCAGGGGCAGGACCAGCCTGGGGGAGCAGGGGCCCAGTATGATGTTTGGCCTCTGAGGGACCTCATCCTTTTTGTAGGATAAACCTGGCAACAGGAAGGTAAGGAGGTGCCCGGGCCTGGTGCCCTGCGCCAGAGCTGCCCCAGCAGGGCGTTGAGCCAGCTGTGTGTGCAGCTGCTCTGGCCCGGGAGGGCAGAGGGGCCCATGCCCGGAGCCGCAGCTGAGCGTGGGGGAAGGATGGCTGCGGGACAGCCCGCAGCCACTGGACTCTCCATGGCCCGGCCTAAGGCTCAGGGTAGCTCCGGGCACCAGCTCTGCCCAGTGGGGTGCTCAGGAGACAAACCCATGGTGGCCAACCGTGCCCTGCTCGGGCCTGAGTGGAGTGTGCTCTTCATACCCGGCTCCCTGTGCACCCAGCCAGCCTGCCCTCCTGCCCGCTGTGTGTGTGTGTGCACACATGTGCGCACACACATGCAAAGGTGTGCACACGCAGGCTGGCCGTCTCCCTCCCCCACCCCAGCAAGGCCTGGCCTCGCGTCAGTGCTGGTGCGGGAGCTCTGTGGGGGTGGCTGCAGACGGCCCGTCTGTGACTCCCACATGGTTATCTGGTGTGCTCGGACGGGCCCCGTGGTTCGTTTTTACTGTATATTTATAGTAATAAAATCACGCAGCAATATCCTGTCCGCTCCTTCCTCTCGGCACGCTGTGGCTGTTTCCTGATCCAGAGGAGACCACTGAGTGTTCATGGTGGCTGCCACACCCTGACAGCTTGTGGCCTCTGCCTCGGTTTCCTCATGTGTCAGGTGGTAGTGACAGTGCAGCGTCCAAGCCAGGGGGGTTAAACGAGGTAACCGAGGCTCCCTGCGGGTGATCAGTGCGCCGGCTGCTGTCCGTGACTGTTGTTTCCATTAGCATCTTTGTGGATTCTCTGGTTGGAGTAAAGGCAAACCCCTGGGATTTGGCTCAGTCTCCTGAACAGGTGGCACAAAAGCCCGGGGCCCCCTGGTGTGCGGGCCAGTCCCCATCTCTGTCATAGAAGTGTCCCACAGGTGTTCACAGCACCTGCTGTGTGTCAGAAGGGTGCTTGCATTGCTACCGGTGAGAAACAGGTAATCAAAATCCTTCAGGTTTGGTTACTGTCAGGAAGAAAGTCAGCAGGTGATGAGATGAAGCCCATGAGGGACTCGGTGCAGCCGCGTGGGCAGGGGAGGCTTCTCAGAGGAGATGTCTACATGGAGCCCTGAGGATGAGCAGAGCTGGCCCTGGGGAGCCCACTGCCTGGCGTGTTGGGGGCAGACGCTGAAGACCTTGCCAAGCGGCTGGAGTTTTTTCGAAGGGGAGTCAGCGTTGTCTTGTAAGAACAAAGGCGTTTAAGCACAGGAGTGACGCAGTGCAGCTGTCCTGTAGAGACTGGGCTGGAGGAGCGGGTTTGGCTGCCCAGGCATGGTAGGTTTGGAGGCTGGTGCCCAGCCCGGGGCCCTCTGCTTGGCCCATGCTCCTCTGCCCATGGGGTCACCTCCTAGGAAGGGGCTGGCCAGTGCCTCGGGGCACCCACCACACAGGGCCCCAGGCTCCTTTGCAACACAGTTCAGGCTGCCTCCGTGGCCCCTCTTTGACCCAAGCCCACGAGGGTGGAGAAGGAATGGCTGTTCCCGGTGTGGCAACTACTCTCGGACATTCTGGCCCAGTCCCAGCGTGGGCAGAGGTGCTCAGGGCGTCAGGTAGGTGCTTGCATGGGCTGAACTGGCTCCCGCTCCGCGCTTCCTTCCGACAGACCTCACCCCTTTACTGAGGTCTGGTGGCAAGGCAGGGTTGCATCAAGGGGAGCCTTTCCTCCTGTGCCCCCTGCACCCCATAGCTCCTGGGCTCAGGTTGTGCTTGGCTGCCCGGAGGTGGGGTCCTCCCCAAATCTGACATCACCATGGACCTAACAATACAAGTGTCTGGCAGCCTCTGCCCACCCCTCCTCTCCTGCACAGCTCTGCTCCAGGCAGCCTTCCCTGTGCCAGAGCTGGCCTGACTGCACAGCTCTCCCAAGGCTGTGGCCCAGCCCTGGGCACCCATCCGACAGTGCAGGCAGGGGTTCCTTCACGCAGCAAATCCATGCCCACTGTGGAGAGGGGAGTGGCCCTTGGGGCCTGCTACTGGTGAGGTGAGCCTTGCCATCGTGGGGTTCAGGGGACCCAATCGCTCTCCCCTGGACAGTGTTTCCAATGCTTTTGAGCCCAGCGACTTCCTTCTCCAGCACAAGCACGGGGTAAGTACTTGAAGCCCTCCCCTTCGGGATCAGGTGGCTTTCTGTTGTACACACTGGACAGCAGCTCTGTCACCAACTGCGGGGTGTGTTTTCGCAAGTCCTGTCCTCTGAGCCCCAGGTTCCTCATGGGTAAATTGGGGAAACTCCTACTTCCCCCAACAGTACCTGGCATGTGGTGCCTGGCCTGGAGGGCACTGCAGAGCTCCCGGCCCCCCGATTTAAGTCACCTCCTGCCCCAGTAGGCTGGGTCCAGCGGGCCCCAGAGCTCCTGGCCATCCTGCCTAGCGCCAGGACTGGGTGTGGACTCGGGACTGCGGGCAGCCGGCTCAGCTGTTGAGCGTGGCGCGGGAAGGTTGTCGCCCTCGGGGCTCAGGTCCGAGGAGCCTGGCAGAGGACGCTTCCCGAGCGGCGCCAGGTCGTGTAGCAGCTGGGATGCCGCCCTCTTCGAGGCGCCGAGGGACAGGTTCGTGGCGGACAGCCTGAGCCCCGAGTGCCGCACGCACCCGCCAGTTCAGGACGCCGAGCCCAGGCGGCGCGTTGCATGTTGGCAGTTGTAGTCTTCGCAGGCTGCGGGCGGGGCCGCCGCTCGGAGCGAGCGGCTATTGGGTGGCGCTGGCGCGCACGGCCCCTGCCTTCGCACACCGTCCCTCCGCCTCTCGACCACGCGTCGCACGGCGGCGGTGGGCTCTGCCCCGACGCGCGTCAAGGATTGGAGGGGAGGCGGGGCCCAGGGGTGCAGCGGCCCGCGGATTGGTGGGGCGCGACGGAGGCGGGCCAGCGCATGCGCTTAAGGCGGGGGCCGGCCTGGCCGCGGGGGCCAGTGCCAAGATGTCGACGGCGGCGCTGCCGGAGCTGAAGCGGATCAGCCGGGTGGAGGCGATGCGCCTGGGCCCGGGCTGGAGCCACTCGTGCCACGCCATGCTGTACGCCGCCAACCCCGGGCAGCTCTTCGGCCGCATCCCCATGCGGTTCTCGGTGCTGGTGAGGACGGGGGCGGGCGGGGCCCGGGCCGGGCGTGCCGCGTCGACCCCGCGCCCGTGACCGGCGCTCCCTTGCAGATGCAGATGCGCTTCGACGGGCTGCTGGGCTTCCCCGGGGGCTTCGTGGACCGGCGCTTCTGGTCGCTGGAGGACGGACTGAACCGGGTGCTGGGCCTGGGCCTGGGTTCCCTGCGCCTCACCGAGGCCGACTACCTGAGCTCGCACCTGACCGAGGGCCCGCACCGCGTCGTGGCGCACCTGTACGCGCGGCAGCTGACGCTGGAGCAGCTGCACGCCGTGGAGATCAGCGCGGTGCACTCGCGCGACCACGGCCTGGAGGTGGGGCCGCCGCCCGGGCCCCGCCCCCCGCCCCGGGGTTTGGCTCTGGCCCCGTGGAAGGCACCGATGGGTAACACGTCCCCCTGAGGGTCCCCTGGCCGGGCTGGGTGGGGTGTCGCTGTCTCGAGCTATGGGATGGGGAGAGGGGCCTGGGGTGGGACGGGACGGGACTGGGGCTCCCTCAGGGCTGTGTTACATCCGCCTTGCTGCCTGCCATTGCCAATCCTGGGAGTGGGGAGTGGGACCGGTGGGGAGGACGGGATGGGGGAGTGGTGCCTCCTTGGGGAGGTGGGAAACTGAGGAGCAGAAAGGGGCATTGTAGGGGTCGGGAACCTCGCGGGGGTGTGAAGCCTCTTGGGTTGTGGGTTTTGTGGTCTGGACAGGGAGCATGGGGTGCAGCAGGGAGAGCTGGCACGGGAGCCCGCCCACAGTGCTAGGGTAGGCGGCGTACAGGGTTGGCCTGGGCATGGGCTTGGGGAGGCGCTGGCTGGCCTCTGCCCTGCCAGACCCCACCCAGGTCTCCCACCATGTCCTTGGCAAAACTGGCTGCTCTTCCCCTGGCTCAGTAGCTTTCAGGCCCCTCTTGCCAGAGGTGTGCTGCCTGGGTGGAGGGCGCGACTCCAACCCTGACCTGTCTGTGCAGGTGCTGGGCCTCGTGCGGGTCCCACTGTACACCCAGAAGGACCGAGTCGGCGGCTTTCCCAACTTCCTGAGCAACGCCTTCATCAGCACTGCCAAGTACCAGCTCCTCTTCGCCCTCAAGGTGCTCAATATGATGCCCGAGGAGAAGCTGGCTGAGGCTGTGGCTGCAGCCACAGAGAAGCAGAAGAAGGCCCTGGAGAAGCTGCTCCCGGCTTCTTCCTGAGGCGGTTCCTGTGCCACCTGTCGCCCTCCCACCGGCAGCCGTATCTGTGCCCACTGGCCGGGAAGACTTGGCCTTGGGAGTCCTGTGAAAGTGTGTCTTCTAGCGCGTTTCTGTGTTCGCCTTTCTGACTGCATGGGGCAGGCAGGAATCTCGTCACCTCCGCTGTCCCAAGCAGTCAGCAGGCGGTGGCTGGGCCAGCTGGGACCCAGCCCATCTTCTCAGGTTGGTCAGCGGGCAGTCTGGGCACACTGGGCCTGGCTCTTCAGGCTCGGGACGTTCGTGCCCACCCAAAAGCTCAAACTCTCCTCAGCTCGCGTCTCGCCACGTACTGCCCCGCTGTCCGAGGGGTAGGGACAGCCCTCAGGCTGTTCGGAAGACGGTTTGCTCTGGTGGAGGCGGCTGTCCAGGCCAGCTCATTCCTGCATCCTTCCCGAAGCCAGCCCTAGGGTCTGGGGAAGAGCCAGCTTGGGGTAGGATGTTACACTGTTAATTTTGGTTGTTGTTGGATTTACTTTGTTAGATTTTTCTCATTTTTCTCATTTGCGACGTGTGAACTATGAGTGAAGCTTCAAAGTGGCTTTTCCCCACCGAGGCTTGGTTTGCAGGATGGTCAGGGCCTCAGGGACCCAGCTACGTATGGAGTTGTTGAAGAAGAAAGACAATAAATGGAGCCACTCTTCAGCTGCTGTTTTGTTTTTGGTTTTAGATGGAGGCCCAGGGCTGGGCTGGTGCGGGGCCTCCTTCGTTCTCCTGGATGTGGAAGCTGGGCCCGAGAGAGGGGTTCTGGGACCCCAGGTGCTGGGTGCTGCTTGGAGTGGAACCAGGTCAGGCCTCCTATCCCAGGTTGGGGGCACATGGAGTCACTTCCCTGGCCAGAGGCGTCCACGTGTCTGCCTGTGTTTACTGGGGCACTCCCAGCCCGAGCACCTGGGCCGGCAGCCTCAGCGTCAAGCTCCTGTTCCAGATGCTCTCTGCTTTGAAAACCTGCCTTTCCTCATTCTCAGAACAGTGTGCAAGCAGCTCCAGGGGATGGTCTGGAATTACAGGCTTAGTGTGCAGAATGACAACAGCAGAGTCAGCGGGGGACGGGTAGGCCACCACTGGTAGTCTCCTACAGCCCCATGTCTGCAAAGACTCCAGTGGTGAGTTGGCAAATTTCCACCGCCCATACCTAGCCCGGTAAGGAAGGTGGTGCTCCCAACTCCACCTCAGAGCTAGGGGAGAAGGTCCTTTGCTTTGCCGTGGGAACAGACTGCCTGTACCTGGCTCACTCATATTTCCTGGGGCCTGGGCATGTGCTTAGCTTTTGTAGCAGCTTGTTTTGAGTCGAGTTGGACTCTGGAATGTGTCCTGCTGGAACAAAGGTTCCCAAGCTACAGGGCACAGGGCAGGCAAGCTCACCTACTGGGCTTAGCCCTGAGCGTGGTGCTATGTGGTCTGGGTACCAGGGCCATCCACCCAGGTCACTGGGGCTGGGGTCATGGCATGGCTTTCCCCTTGCTTTGGCCCCATGCGTTAGCCCGTGCTGCATGTCATGTAATCAGAACTGAGCCCTTTACCAGCTAATCATAAATTTTATTTTCCAACAAATGACATTTTCCAGGTGCTCTGGTTCTCATAAGGTCAAGCCTCTGGCACCCATGTATGGGGACACTCTGTCTCCCCAAGGCCCTGCCTGGCCTGGGTTGGGCCAGGCCACAAGCTCTGGGCCTTACCACCAGGTTCTGGGCGACAGGCCCTCGTCCTGCCTCAGTGCTGGCCCGAGCTGCCTGGCATGGGCCACAGTCCCTGTCCTGCTTGTGTCTGCCGGCTGCTCCTGGGGCCTGATCCTCTGGCCCCCCGTGGGGCCGTGCTGCTTGCCGCAGCCACCTGCTCGTGGCCCTCCTGACTTCCTGACACACAGCTTCAGGGTGGACCAGTCACCCAACGTCAAGATTCTGAAAAGAAAAGGCCCTGGTGAGACTACAGAGAGGATGGGAGGGAAGGAGCATACTTGTTCCCGTTGCTGCCCCCGTTGGTGTCCTGGCGCCGGCTCCTGGCCAGCAGACACTCACCGTCCCTCTGGGCTAGGGCTCCCGCCACTTCTCCTTGCTGCTCAGCACCTGCAGCTTCTCCAGGCTCTGGGTCACTGAGCACAGCGCTCGCCCTGAGGACAGGATGAGACAGTGCTCTGCTGTAAGTCTGGGTGGCAGCCAGGAAGAAGAGCTTGGGGCACTAGGAACAGGGACCTGGAGCCTTTCTTGTCCAGGCTGTGAGCTGGGCAGGCTGCCCCATAGCAGCCATGACCCCAGCCCTGAGGACAGATGGTGTTAGGGTGGAGGAATTAAAACCTGCTTTCCCTGGGAAGGGGGTCCCCTTTGCCTCCCTCCGGTGAAGACAGAGCACCCCTTTTATTTCAAAGTGTGGTCCCTGGGTGGGGCCAGGCCACTTGCCACCCTCCGGGAGACTTACCCATCTCATGCACGCGGTTCTCCAGGGCTCCCGACAGCTCAGGCAGGCTCATGGCTTGCAGGGATGCTTGCCAGCCTTTGGAGTCTGCAGTGCAGAGGACTGAGTTGGCCTGAGCTCTGTGTCCCCACAGACCCTGCCTTTGTCCTGAGCCGCTGTGACCAGGAGCCCCTTCCTGGATCAGAACACCCCCCACCGAACTATCAACCCCTGAGCAACCCCCCTCCCCCAAACTGCGGGTCCGTGAGACCAAAAAGATTGTGATGAAAATGTTTTCTCTTACTTGCTGACCCAAGCACTAACTACCAAGCAGCGATCAGCCCCAGGACAGACAGTGTGAGAGTCCAGCCCATAGGGAAGCTGTGCCCTCGGGTAGCCCCATGACTGAAGGCTGAAGTTGCTGGAGGTGTTGGACAGCATAGTTGGCTGTGGCACAAGGGACTGTCGTGACACTGTCACGGCCATGCCTTCCACCACTGGGGGACAGGTGAGGAGTGGGCTTGGGTCCCCGGGGCCCCTTTCCCCTCCATGCTGGGCTTGTGTACGCTTAGGGACCTGGGAGAGTGGGGTCCAGCAAGATAGCTGTGCTGAACCCACTGCGTCAAACCTGGGCTCAAGGCTTCCCACCCTCTGCTCCGCCCAGCTGGAGCCAGGCGCTGCTCTTACCCAAAGCGGGGAAGGCTGGGCCCAGGGCGGCTGCACCAGGGGGCGGGTCCTGCCTCACTCGGGCAGACAGCTCAGATTGACAGGCTCTGCCAGACACGGAAACAAGTGCTGGTGAGGGCAGAGGTCCTCCCACCCAGACCCTTGAGTGGAAGGAAGCTGAGAGGCCCTGCCCTGTCCCCACAGCCAGCCTTCAAGGGCCTGGCAGGTGTCCTGGAGAGATGCACTGATGCATAGGGGAGGGGCCCTGTTTGCTGCCCAGGTCCGCCCTGCAGTGAGGAAGTGCCTAAATGAAGTGGGAGGTGGGGGCAGCAAGTGACCCCAGGCCCCTTGGCTGACAAGTGAGCCACTCACCGCAGCTGGTCCAGGATGAGGGTGGCATCTCGGGCCAGGGCCCAGGTCTCCTGCAGCTGAGCCTGGATGTCTTTCTGGGCCCCGTCCTGCTCCAGCAGGCAGCTCTCCACCACAGCCCGCAGCTCCTGCTCCTGGGACACCTGGCCACGCATGGCCTCCACCTCCTCACAGCGCTGCAGGGCGGGAAGGCCAGGCTGGGAGGGGGCCCGGCATGGGGGACCGAGACCACGGCGGCTCAGGTTGCACCACTCCCTCTCAGAGGCTTTGAGTCTGTTGTTCCGTCCCTGACCCTGTCTCTCCCTCTGTCCCGGGGCCTCCCCAGCCCTGTGCACTGTGCTGGCCGCTTGCTCACCGGCCCCTGCCCTCGTGTCTGACTCCTCCCTCCGTGTGGTGCTGTTCCCTTCCTGTGGGGACTGGGACCTTTGCTCCCGCCTTGGCTGCCCCTTCCCCGTGGGCTCCGCCGCTCCCTGCCTGCCTTGTGCAGCTGGATGGCGAGCTCCTGCATCTCGGCCTCTAGCCGGTCGGCGTAGGCCAGCTCCAGGGCGTCGCTGGGCGGGCGGGCGCTGCTGTGCCAGCGGGCGATGGCAGATGTCATCTTCCTTTTGGGCCCAAACAACCTGTAGGGGGGAAGAATCAGGGAAGACAGATCAGCGTCGTCTCTGAAGTCAGAACTCGAGCTGGTCCCAGGATGCCTGGCTGACACGAGGGGCGTGAGGGCCAGAGATGGCCCTGCTGGACTCACGTGATGCCAATTTCCTTGAGGTCACTCTCGGTGAGGGTCAGAAAGATGCGGAGGTCCACGTCCTGCTCCTCAAACACCTGCAGGTACTTGAGACACCCGATCTGCTCCAGCAGCGCAGCAAGGTCCTGGAGGGCAGAGCAGACGGGCGGGAGCTGCGCTGAGCGTTTCCTCCTTGCCCGAGACGTGCCTCCTGGCAGACAGGATGCTCTGAGCCCTGCCGTCCCTGTCTCTGGTCTCACCCAGCCTGGTGCTTACCGCTGGAACGCGGCTCCTCACACACCTTACGAATGCTAGCTCTGCGAAGGCTGTTAACGAGGCTGTTCGTCCTGAGAACCCTTTGGGATGTGTCACTTCCCTCTTGGTCCTTGCAAGATTTGCTTTGTCCAGCATTTTGATTTTGATGTGTCTTAAGTTTAGATTTCTGAGTTTACCCTACTTGGAGTTCATCAAGCTCCTTGGATATAGAGCTCCGTGTTTTTGTCGGATTTGGGAAGGTCAGGCTAGTCCTTAAACACATCCTCTGCTGCTTTCTCCTCCCCGCTGCAAAGCATCGTGTGTGCCGGCAGCCTGATGGCATCTCCGCTCGCTCTTCACTCATTCCTTGTTTCTTAGACATCATCCCAGACGTCCTGTGTTCAAGTTTTCCGATTCTTTCTTCCCACTGTTGAGCCCATCTAGTAAAAGTTTCAGTTCGGTTGTACTTTCAACTCTGGAGTTTCTATTTTTGCATTTAGTGTTGTTTTAGTGGAGGAATACATTTTTGGAGATGATTACTCTCATTTTCCTCAAACTACTTTCTGAAAAAAACAGCTTGAGGCAACCTCCACCGCTGCAAGCTCTCCAGCCGGCATGTGTTTAAGGAACGGAGAAGTGTGCCCTGCCCCTGAGCCCAGGGATGTGGCCCCCCGCCCCCCAGAGGGGCTGCAGGAAGCCAGCAAAGCCCCAGCCTGCAGGGAGCGGCAGCGCTGGTGCTTCAACAGATGAATAGCAGAGACTCCCTCTGCCTTCTGTCTGAACCACGCGGGCCTGCACAGGTGGGGACTCGGCTGCTCAGCGCCCCTGGGGTCCCTAAGAAAGTACTCAGAGCGAGCACAGGGAG
Organism: Lepilemur ruficaudatus; assembly: GCA_963574885.1. Taxonomy (NCBI): domain Eukaryota; kingdom Metazoa; phylum Chordata; class Mammalia; order Primates; family Lepilemuridae; genus Lepilemur; species Lepilemur ruficaudatus. The sequence goes on along the minus strand of CAUYRT010070632.1, from coordinate 4,216 downwards.
GAAGCAGCAGCGGCCGACCTCCACAGTGTGCACTCAGTGCTCTGCTTCCACGCGTCTCATCGTCAACTCTGGGGAAGCAGCTGAGATCAGTCCTGTGTTTCTCCTCCCCGGGCCCAAGGAGGCTGCCGAGTATGGACACCAAGGCGACAGGGCCTCTCTGTGGAGAGGGACGCAACACAAACCCGCAACTGGCCACTGACCATTAAGAACCAGCTGAGGCTGAGGTTTACTGGTCATCTGGGGAAAAGCCACCACCACTATTCTGCCCATGGTGCCTGTGCCTGGCTCGTTGGAAGTGCAGTGACACCTCACAAGTCACAGACAGCACTGTCTTTCTAAGACCATAACCCCCAGTTTCATAAATGGCCTTACCTGGGGTCCTGAATAGGGGGACCTCTCAGTTTGGGAGATAGATCCTGGGGTACAAACTGCCCCGGAAGTCCCAGTGCTGGGAAGCCACTGGCCGCAACGATTCTTAGTCTTCACATAACTTTTAGTTTGTTTGCGAACTGAACTTTTACGTGCGTGATCTGAGTCCTGCAGCAAGAGGTGTGTGTTTGAAGTCACACGGGTTACGATTTGGGAGCCTTCATGAGCTCACCCACGACCCACCCACCACACACAGCTTTCTTGGTGGCTCCCTGCAGCCTGCGCCACCCACACTCACGCCCTCCAAAAGGGCAGGCCCCGGACACTGCAACCCCAGCCCAGTGCAGAAACCCACTTAAGCCTTGTTACCAGACTTGCTCATCCCAAATTAACTGCGGTGTCAGGCACCCCCCGCAATGTCAAAAGCAGGAAAGGGAGCAGGAAGTCAAGAAAGGAGGAGACTCTCACCTCGTTGCTCTCCACGGAGGCCTCGCTGCTGAGTCCCTGGGCTCTGGCCAGGCCCTCGCTGCTGCTGCTCCGGATGGCCCCGAGGCTGGCACAGAAAGCGCGCTCTTGCTCTTCTGATGACAAGGAGAGAGGACACCTGCCTGCAAGCTTTGCCTGGGGTGCTGCCGATGGACATGTCCCAGGGCCCTGGCCCTAAGCCACTGCAGCCAGGTGCCCGTCAGCTCAACAGCTGGGTGTCTCCTGCTTCGTGCTGCCTGCCTGGCCTAAGCCTCCTCTCCACACAGACGAAGGTTGTCTTTTGTTCGCTGATAAAGCCCAAGCACCCTGAACAGTGCTTGCAGGCAGTGGGGCTGTCAGTAAAGAGCTGCTGAACCGATGCACACGTGTAACTACGATGGACATTCCCCCCGGAAAGACCCCCCAAAGCCTCAGATTCCAAATCAAGGGGCTAAGCCTGTCAGTTTGGAATGGCTCCCCGACCTGCATGGGGGACACTGGACCAGAAGCTTCTCCTCATCTGCCCTGTGTCCGATTCTTTAGTTTTCTTCATAAGAACCAGGGCCTTCTGTACCCTTCCCCATTTTCTAGTGGATGGACTCGCCCCTGGGCCAAGCCCCAGCTGGCTGGGCAGGGTGGGCACACAGGCTCCAGTACCAGAGTCGGCCCCTAGCCAGGCAGTGCGGGGAAGTGGGGAGGGTGCATACCCCGGCTGCTGCTGCTGCTGCTCTCCACGTCCCGGTCATTGATGGGGGAGGTGACGTCCCGGTAGCAGAGGCCCTCCCCTTCCAGGGGATTCTCATCACTGCTGTTGAAGGTGACATAGCCCCGTGGAGGCACCTGCTCTGTATGCAGAATGGGGCATGTAAACCCACAGACGCAAGGTGAAGACACATTCGTTCCTATTGCTGCCACCTCCTCGGGGTTCTTGGTGTAGGAGGCCCCGGATTCAGCAGACAGGCAGGAAGCTGCTGGGCCATTACCTCATCTACCCGCCACAGTCACCTGGCCAGAGCTGTTATGTGCAGCGCGTGGGTGAGGAAAGAGGTTTTTAGAGACCAGCTGGTGTCCCATGGCAAGTGCCTGGTGGAACCAGGGCTGCCTTCCAGGTCAAGCCTGGGTCCTCTCCACTGCACCAGGCTGTCTCTTTTCCAAGTGGGAAAAGTAGGACATAGCTGTATTTACAGATGTCTAAGCCAAAGAAAAACTATACCACTAGGTGTTCCTTTTATTAATAGCTAGAAACATGTAATGACTTTCCCCCTGCCACACACACAGACACACACACACCCATCCACCAGATGTCTTTATGTCCCTCTGACCTTTTTAAACATAGGCAACGGAAGGCCAGGCGCGGTGGCTCATGCCTGTAATCCTAGCACTCTGGGAGGCCAAGACGGGAGGATTACTCAAGGTCAGGAGTTCGAAGCCAGCCTGAGCAAGAGCGAGACCCCCATCTCTACTAAAGACAGAAGGAAATTAATTGGCCAACTAAAAATATATAGAGAAAAAATTAGCTGGGCATGGTGGCGCATGCCTGTAGTCCCAGCTACTTGGGAGGCTGAGGCAGAAGGATCACTTGAGCCCAGGAGTTTGAGGTCCCTATGAGCTAGGCTGAAGCCACGGCACTCTAGCCCAGGCAACAGAGTGAGACTGTCTCAAAAGAAAGCAAACAAACAAAAGAACAAAAAAAAATTAAACATAGGCAACAAGAGATAGGTAGTCCTCCTCAGGTCAGTCAACCCAGCCAAAGAGACCTGGCTGAACGTGAGGGGAAAAGGCCCTTGGCTAAAAATTAACAGCAGTAATATAAAATTAAATAACACTTCACTAGATCTGCCTATAAGAAAACAAGCAGAAAAGGTAGAACCGGAGAGTTTGATTCTTCCGGGGTCTTAGAAGGGAAGTGAGTTACTCGTGTACCCGCAATTGCAACATGGTCTCCTCTGACTATGTCAGGCTCTTCCAGGCCCAGGCCGTAGAGAGGCCTCCAGGGAGGGCCCATCCACCCAGCCTGCTGGACCAGCAGCCTTGGCCTTGCCACGGATGGGTGACAGGCATCAAAGGAAGATGTAACTCACACCCCAGGCTGATCTCTTGGGAAGGCCAGAAAGAAAGAAAGAGAGTACCAAACCCAGCTGGCCTAAAGAACGGTTGGACCCCCAGCAATCTCAAAAAGCAATGCCAAGAAGCTGACAATTTGGGAACAAACTCAGGTCTGGAAACTGAGAGACAGGATTCTAGTGCTACCAAGTGTACCTTCTCAGAAGGGCCTGAGGACCAAATCCATCACGCTGAGAAGATAGCAGCAGCAGAGCCTGCCCTGGGCCTCCTGCCTCTGGAGGCACATCCAGCTTGGCCCAGCAAATGCGTTATGGAGCTGTGCGCAGGAGGCAGGCAGAGCCAGGGCTATGGGAGGTCAAACTTCACATCTTCCCCACACTAGATATCCCACAAATCTGATGACTGCAATCTGAGCTTAGCTACATTTCTACTACAGGAGAGAAAGTTCTGTTTCTAATAACCAATGGCAAGTCAAGGAGAAGAACCAAAAACGGAGAGCTAGTCCACGACTAATGGATTTCCATCCCTGGAATTGGTTCTGAGTCTCACTGCTCCAGCATGAGAAGCCCAGCTACCTGCCCCCTGCAGCCAGGGCCCAGAGGCCCACATTTCAAGAGCTGAGAGTTTGTCTGCTCTCACCAAGACAAAATTTTTGGATGCGAGAGCAAAGAGCCACCAGGAAGTGTGAACTGCTCACCACAGCTGGGCCGTGGGGTCTTGCCTCCAAGTCCGATGGCTGTGATCCTGGCCAAGGCGCGCGGCCCCTCATGGATGCTGAGGCCCTTCTTCCTACAGGGCCTCTGTCTCTGAGGAACAGGGTAGGATTCATCCGAAGAGCTTAGATCTTCATATTTTTCTGTGGGAAAAACACCAAAATTATGACAGTCTGTTCAGTGAAGGGATATTTACCAGTCCTTTACTAACTGGAAAAAAATTGTAACTGAGTCTCTTAAATGAAGAAGTGAAGCGAGTCTGCCAGGATGTCACTTGTGAGAAACACTCAAATGGGCCAGTGCCCTGTCCTAATGGGCCACAGGGAACTGCAACATGAGTTATGATGGGGAGTTTAATTCTTATTCTTCTCTTTGTCTGGGTTTCCCAATTTTTCATAATAAGCCTATATTGTTTATAATCAGAAATCTTGTTCTAATTGGAAGGAATAAGTAAAATCCATCTCTCTTTTTTTTTTTTTTTTTTGAGACAGAGTCTCACTTTGTTGCCCGGGCTAGAGTGCCGTGGCGTCAGCCTAGCTCACAGCAACCTCAAACTCCTGGGCTCAAGCGATCCTTCTGCCTCAGCCTCCCAAGTAGCTGGGACT